>BSBK01005967.1:0-148980 GCA_027943335.1 Chamaecyparis obtusa
TGATCTATGTGAGATTTGTGAGCCTAGAAGAGGTCAATTAGGTGCATCTTAGGGGAGTGGCTTACAATAGGGGTCCGGGGCTCAAAAGGGGCTAGTACTAGGGTAACCATTGGTAAGTTGATTTAATAAGTGATAACCTAATAATAAAACTTGGGAAATAACATTAAATACAAGATTGCTATTCTAGTTCCGCATGGATTATGTTGAGGGTCCGAGGTCCAGAGTGGCCAGTCCAGGGTAACTCAACTTGATAGACGCTTGAGGGTCTAGGGTCCCAGAGAGATCAATCCAGGGTAACTCAAGTAGTCATCCATGTGATGAAACTCCCATAGTATGTAGCCTAAGCCTCCTCCATAGTTTTTTTACATGTATCAGATGCCTCTGGAATAGCAAGTCTTACTTATCACTTTCTTATTCACCTTGAATTAGAGAGCTTTCAAGATCCTTTCCTTAGCTTGAGCTATTTGATGTTTGTTATCTGAGTGGGATTTGTTGTTATCTCCTCAACATGGTGGGAGTGGACCATTTAGGTTCACGAGGTCAGGTGGTAGTGATTCTTTTACCATTTGAGATTCTGACGTTCTTGTACTAGTGCTGGATGATCCCTGTGGCAGTTGTTCCTTCTTGATCTTCATTGATGGAGTTGTGTTCTTCTTTCTCTTCTTCTTGTGATCATGTATCTTTGTATCAGTTATTCAAAGATATCATGTGTACTTCTTTTCAGTTATTGTATTACATACCCTACAACATGTGCAGTGGATGTAGGTTTATGGATACCTTATGGTACCAGTTGAATTTATGTTATCTTTGATTGTGATTTTGCTTTTACCTTTCATTGTTTATATGAGATTTTTAATTGTACCTAATCTAATTTAATTAATTATGTAAATGTAACCTTCGTCGAGGAACCCTTGAGAGTTGTAACTTGTGTTGGTTAATGTTTTAATGTGAGTAAATGGTAATTGCTTCTATATTGATGTTTATCTTGTATGTTAAACTTTAAAAAAAAAATTTATTCTACAAAACTTAGAATCATGTTTAGGTTAAGTTCTCTTGGGTTCCCTGGCAGGGAATTACATGACAAGGCAAAGGATTTCCATAGCTCCTCATGATCTGATATTGAGAAGAACACTGGAGCTATCTGGGACGGTTAAGCATTGGAGATTTCAACAATTAAAGACCCAACAAAAAAATTTGTGTCACATGTGATCGGGTACAAAATATTTCAATCGAGCAGATTAAACAACGTACCCTATAGTGCAGTCGACATGGCACACAAAATTGTGAAGAAAAGATCACCAGGTTGATCTTGCAGAGATACTACTGCACTAATTACAAGAAAACATGAAGACTATAAGGTCAAATAAGTTGAACACATGTAAGTTTGGATCACTCCTTGTTTGTTTATTTTTCTATATACAAAAGTATCTCCCTGACATCGGTAAAGTAAATTGGACAACAAATAAAGTGATAACTATATAGATTATCGAGATGATGAACAAGTTAGGAGATGATATGAATAAAGTTTTTGATGAGTACTTTAAATAATTTAAGACCAAGATGAATCAAAGAAGTAGAATTCTATAAGAATTAGTTGAGAAATTTGAGACAGATGTTTGTTTTCTAGTAGACACA
This sequence comes from Chamaecyparis obtusa, assembly GCA_027943335.1. Taxonomy (NCBI): domain Eukaryota; kingdom Viridiplantae; phylum Streptophyta; class Pinopsida; order Cupressales; family Cupressaceae; genus Chamaecyparis; species Chamaecyparis obtusa. Next base: position 1,636 of record BSBK01005967.1, read on the forward strand.
AATCATTCCATGATAAGAGTAGTTGAACTTAGAATAAAATGGCTAGCACCTATGGGCTATGAAATGAACTATTATTTTAGTTTGAAATCTATTGAAGCATTGCTAGCACTACCAAAAGACCCCAAGGCCACTAGGTTTGGAACCCATGAAGAAGCTAAGTCTAGAATCACGACAGGTTTGGCCATTAATAAAATGTCTAGGAAGGCTAAGAAGATGAACAAATTTTTATCTGAGAAATTTGGGAAGGATGAAAACTCATTTGAGGAGTCACTAGTTGAACAGGCAACTGAAGGTTAGTTAATGTTGGCTGACAAGGAGTATGACAGTGAGGAAACTGAATCTGATGAAGAACAATAAGCTACACCGATTCCTCCTATTAAAATTCAAAAGAAGAGGTAGTTTGCCAGTACAGATAGGTGCACACACAAGATCATCAACTGCAACTTCACCACCACATAAGAAGGAAGTAGAGAAGGTAATAAAATGAAAGGTAGCTACACTGACAAAGACATATGCAAAGAAAGGACCCAAGGAAGTAGCCGAGGCACCAAAGAAAAGGAGAAGACTGATAAGAGGTAGAGAATACCTTGAGGATACTAAAAATGAAGATGACATCAGTCAATTCAAAGTGGTCAACAACAAGGTAAGGTCAATAGATGAAATCATTGAAGATATAATTGAGAACAATGACCTTGCTGATCTAGTTGTTAGAAGATTTGACAAAATGTCAAATGAGGATCAAACAAAGATTAAGGAGGCAATTATCCAAATGATGATAAAGTTTAAAAGAGTTCCATTAGAATTTGCACTAACATTACCAAAGGAGTTGGATGATAGAATAAATAAAAAATGGGCTTATGCACTAGACACCGAGAAGAGAAAGAGAGAAAGATCACTAGTTCGGGAAGCCCCACATCTAAGCCTAGCAGAAATTGAAGAACACATGGCTAATCATCAAGAAAGATTTGTTGTAAAGAACTGAGCCATGATGATACTGGATGAGAACATGGTGGATGTAGATGAGACTGGTGATTCTCTATGGAAATCAATTTTTAAAGCCAAAGAACAAGCTGAGCAAAATGCATTCTTAAATTTGTCTAAAAAGAGACAACATTCCAAAGGTAAAGGTATATACATTGATGATATTGAAACAATGAAGTCTAAGGACTCTAGTATATCAGTTACCAAGGTAATTGATATCACTGATCAAAAGGAAGACATAAATATTTCACAGGATACAACAGATCTAGTAGAGATCCACATGAAGAAGAAAACTAATGATGATGTACTCATCGAGGACATCACAAATGGTGATCCTGATGACAAGGATGATGAGGATGTAAATATTGCACTTGCAAACACTCAAGATGAAGCTCAAGTCACTGAATGTGCATTTATATCTTTATCGGGTGAGCTTCCTATACTAGTAGATGTAGTAGAAATTCTTTCACAAGAACAACCCGACGACTTAGACCCCAAGCAACATAAAGATACCATAGGGGAATAAGGCACTGAAACACTTGAAAAGACACATAAGTTTGAAGGAACAGAGGCAACCACTATAGAAAAAAAAGGCACAAGATGAGCTTAAGGAAACTGAGGTGATCCCACCTAACACCACATCCGAGGCTCCCACTCACTCAACTGACACATAGGTTACCAAGGAGTAGAGGAAGGAAGAGAGTGTGTCAACCAGGAAGGATACTCCAAAGGTAGAAGACAAGGTTCTTGTCACCATTGTGAAGAAGTCACCCCTTGCACCAGAGAAGAAGAAGAAGAAGAAAGAAAAAGGACTGGTCACTCTAGACAAAGTTATAATAATACCTGAATGTGACCCGAGGACCCTTAGCCCCAAGGAATTGAGCAAATATGGGGAACTATGTACAAGAAAAGCAACACAAGAAAAGTTGAAGCAAGAAGCTAAACACAAAGAAATATTAATGGATGTTAGGGATATCTTACAATAGGTAGTACCTGAAGTGAACATTGATGAAGATACTCCTATTATAGATCAACTTGCTATCCTTACCGAGAAGATAAATGCCTCGAACATTAATGCTAACAAGTGAATTGAAGAAAGGGCAGAATCAAGGATTCAAGACAAACAGGCAAAAAGAATTAGCCAAGAAGTGGCAATAAACAAGGTCAAATTATCTGAGGTAATAACTGAAATAAAATCTATAACCCAGTTAATTTGTCAATTCTTATTGAAGCTATGCACTGTGGAAACTTTCACTATTGAGATCAGTGAAAAGATCAAAGGTATGGAAGATGAAATCAAGACTAGTGCAAATGTAGCTATAATTGAGCCACAAGCTTTTTCAAAGCACATTCACAGAGTTCAGGAACTCAGGCAGTTGATAGCAGATCTTAAGAAACAAGAAGAGTAGATCACTGATCAGGTCACAAAGTTACAAACATAACTCCTTCCATACCTGAAGATTTTTGAAAAACACATTGTCAAAGAAGAACAACTTGTTGCAACAGCAGAAATTTATGTGTTGGATAACATCTTTGACATGCATGCACAAGTTGGTCTTGAGCACATTGCTCTCACCAACTTGAAAGAGGAATGGGGAAAACCTCTTGGAGTCTATGAAGAAAACCCATCCGCACATTTTTGACAAGATGTGAGTATTCAGTTTAACTTTTTTGTATTTGGCATTACTATCAAAAAGGGGGAAATCAATGTATATGTCAATATGCCAAATATGTACATAGATGCTACATATACTACATATTACCGGGAGCATGCACCGAGGGGGAGTAAATAGAAATTTTGATAAGTATATATGTATATGGTGGAGATATAAGTTATATATAGAAAATTTTGTCTATATACATTCAAGTTTTGATACTAATGCCAAAGGGGGAGATTGTTATCTCTATTTGAGCATTAAAGGTTATCATTAGTATCAAAGGTTATCAAAGTATATCGGTTGGTTACTTAAATTGAGCTAGTCGATAACTAGAAGCAAAATAGACCAGTCGATTAAGCATATACACCGAGCATCAGACAGTTTACCAAGCACCAATAGACACCGACATAGAGTGATAGTAAACACCAAGCACCAATATACACTGAGCATTTTATATAGTGTTTATCGATGATCACAGGAAATGACATAGTAATTAGGAATTGCACATTATTCTATGCAAATGGTTACAACAAATCATAAAATGTTTTACCAAGATTGAGGAATATTTATTGTCAAGATATTCATTTAAGGCAATGTATATCTTATGTAATAGTTTGATCTAGGTCATTTTTGTACACCATAGATCTTAGGGTTTTTGTCTAAGATTTGTAACCTAATTTTGTTAAAGTAGCATAAAGTAGTATGCTATATAAATGTATGTTTGCATCATTTGTGATGTGAACTGATGTATGAATTAAGGAGCACGTGAAGCACTTGCCTAACTTCAAGACTATCAGTTGACAGAGTAGAACAGTATACAAAGGTGATCAGATTAAGAAGAATCAGAGCAGGCTAACTGAGCAGTTCAGAGTAGAGATTTATCATAGTAAAGATGAAATATATTTAGTACTTATTGATCTGTATCAGACAATTAAGTTGTCAATTTAGCAGATAATTGCTTATTGCTTTCTAACAATTGTAATAGAGTTTTTAGCTAAATCTCTTAACAGAGTAGACTTGATAGTCTTATGTAAATATCTTAACCGAGTGCACACTTAATCAGTGTTGTTAAAATCCTATAGCTAGGTAGATCTAATTGATCTAATATGTTACTCCTAACAGGGTAAGATCACCAGAAGTGATCAAAACTTGTAGCCCTTACAGGCAAACCTTTTCTATCTGCAGTAGTGAAGAATTTGTGCGTGTCATCCCCACCGCAGTTTTTACCTTCTAACAAGGGTTTTTGCATTACCAAAATACTTGTGCTATGTGATTTTCATATTGTTGATTTCATGTTATTCACTTTCAGAAGTTGAATGGATGAATGATACATGTATTAGATACAAGCTACTTTGGAAGGTTATCACTATTTGCTGTTGTAGATCTGAAAGGTTAATGAGTTAAAGTTTTTGTGGGCACTAATTCACCCCTCCCCTCTTAGTACCTATCTCTCCTAATTCCAACATTTTCATCATAGGTTACCTTAGGCACTAAGTCTAACAATATTTCTCTTGTAGACTCTATTATTTGTGTCTCCTTCTTTTGATCCCTTTTGGCCTTATACTTAATATCCATAGCAACATTCATCATTTTAGTAGGGCTCATTGTACTCAATTCTATTGGCCCTTGAATGAATGACATGTCATCTTCATCCATCTCATCAAAACTTTTCTTAACTAAAGACATAGAAAATGTTACCTTTTCTTTTTCCTTGTATACAGTCTTCTCCTTTGGTTGCTCATTCTTTTCCTATTCTCCTTTCATCTGCACATCCTCAATATGTGCATGCTCTTTCTTCTCCTTATCTTCATCTCCATTAGTTTCCTCTTCTACTAGTACTTGTTTCTTCTCACTAGTAGGAACTTTGGCTGAGGTAACATCAATCATAACTTGATCTTTTTCTTGCTCTATCTTTGTGGTATCATGAGCATCCACTTGTTCATCTATTATATCATTAAGATTATCTAGATAACTTATGAGTGGAATTTCATCTATGGTGACATTTACACCATTATCCTTCCATCCCTCATCAGTATGTGTAATCTCAGGGTCATCATCATCTTTTTCCTTTTCCTCTACTTCTTTGTGACCGTCTTTCTCCTCTTCAACAAGATCCAAGAATTTCTTCAAGATACTTTTAGTTTCCTCTTGTACAAATGTAGATTCATGACTTAGTATCTTGGTCAGTCATGTCTTGGTCTTGAATTCCTTTCTTTTTTTCTCAATAATCTCATCAATTTCTTCCCTTGTCAAATTTGGTTGTAGTGACATCAAAATATATTTAATTAATTCTTTGTTTTTCTTGATTGCACTTTTCCACCTAGCTTCAAGCTTGTTGTACAAGGATGTGGGGATATGTCCTTGTAACTCATTTAGGGATTTGTACAGTTTATTCATACTAAACACTACAAAACCTTCAAGATTTCTTTGATCATCCTCATCAAACTTTTCATAGTACTTATTTACACCAACAAGTATTCCCCATTTTCTAACCTAAACAACAATAGTGTCAACTAAAACAAACTTACTAAAATCATGCTTAATAGATTTTGCAGTACGGGGTCCAACTACCTTTTACCTATTGTCACTTTCCCTTAGCTTCTTGTTCTCTCCATTAGACTCTGTGCCTTTTTCTTTTGCATCTTCTTCAACCTTATCAAACCTTTGAGCCTTCTCCTTCTTCCTTTTGTCAGTGACTCCTCTTGTTGCAACAGACTCCTTCACTCTTGTAGGTTCTAATTCTGAAGGTTTTTGCTTCTCCTTCACTGATTCCTTTGTTGGAGGAGATATTTTATCCTTCTTCACCATTGTAGTTGTGGCACTTCTTGTCTACGTACTAGTTGGGGTACTACCGGTTGTAGAAGAGATAACTTATACACCTTCATCTTCAGCTATTGATGTTTCTCTAGATGTTCTATCCTTCTCTGAAACATGTCTTTCTCTTTCCTTCTTAGTGGATTTCCATGTGAAACCTTTCTTTAGAGAAAATTGTTCAACCTCCTTTCTAATTTTCTTCTCAATCACCGATGCATTTAGCTTGTCAAAAAATTCAAGGAATTATCCTTATATGTACTAGACCTGGGAGTGTTAGGATCTATTGGCTTCTTCATTAGGTCATCATCATGTAATATCACCAGGTCTTTGTCTACCTCATAACCCATAGGCATGGCCCATGATGTCTTAGGCACCACTTCCTCCATTTGACAAGTATTTCCGAAGATGTATAGGAGAGAAGTACCTAAGTTGATCAAGGAAAGTTTCTCTACATGACAAAGAAGGACAAGATTTTATCTATTGGGGATTGGAGAATCTACACTGAATCTGCTAGATAATGACTACACTCCACCACCTCCCAGGCATATGATAGTTGATCAAATGAGAGAAAAGCAGGAACACAACTTAGTTATGATAGAGATTGCTTCTTCCCTTTCTGATGTTGAATTCAATGATGATAAGGATTATGCTAATTCAAGAGAAATGTGGAATATTCTTACAATAATATATGGAGGAGATCAACATGTACAAAATGATAAGGTTGATAGTCTCAGGTGAAAGTATGATGAGATGATAATAAAGGATGAAGAAAACATCACACAATATAGCAGCAAAATCAAGGAAGTTGTAAGTGCCATGGGAGGTTCTGGTGGAAAATTGACTAATGAAGAAGTGGTAAGTAAAATTATGATAACTCTTTCTTCTAAGTATGATATTAGAGTATCTTTTATTTAGGAATTGAGATCTATACTGAACAATGTTGTTACTCTTGAAGCCCTAATTGGTTTTTTACTTCATTTGAGTTAAGTAATTATGATAATAGTTTACCAACCATTGAAACTATCTTCAAGTCATCTGTGAGCATTGAACCATCAAGAAGAGAAAGAGAAAACCATAGTAATTCATATGGAAATGAATATGATAGTATTATGAATGAGGAAAAAGAAAAAGAAGAGTTAGAAGCATTACTAGCTAGAAGACTACCGAGAGGTAAATGAAAGTACAAATGAAAAATACCTCTAAAATGTTTTAATTGTAATAAGATTGATCATATTACATCTAGATGTCCTAACAATGACATGAATGCTAAGAATGAAAAAAGAGACAACTGACACTGAAGATTTAGAGATTACAAGGACAAAGGCAAAAAGTCTTGCTACCTAGCCGAGGAAGGTGTAACTGATAATGAATCTAATGATACTGAAGAAGGATATGAAGTTGTCTATGTTGTAGTAAAGGAAGAATCTGATGAATAAAATCATGAAGATGAAAAATCACTTGTTTCTCATGTAAGTAAACTTGACCTTTGTATTATTGATAGTGGATGGAAACATCACATGACTAGTGATATCGATAAGTTTGATAATCTAGAAGAGTATGATGGAGGATTTGTCATATTTGGCAATGAGTCTCCATGCCCCATGAAAGGTAAAGGATCCATTGTATTAAATGAGAAGATGATATGTAATGATGCATATTGGGTTAAAGGACTGAACTATAATTTGTTGAGTGTTGCACAACTAAAAAATACTAGCCACCAACTGGAATTTCAGAACAAAAAGGTTTAAGATCTATGGAAATGATGGAGATATGATTGGAATTGGTGAACAATCAAAAGGTAATTTATTTTATGTTGATAATTCTACAAAAAAAATTCTTATTTACTAAAGTTGAAGATGTATGGCTATGGCATAAGAGACAATGTCATGTAAATTTTGATAACATGATCAAAGTGAGTAAAAAGAATAGAGTCATAGGTCTACCAAGATTAAGAAAATATGATAAACCTATGTGCAAAGAATGTCAAATTGATAAGATGACTAAGTCTAGTTTCTCAAGTAAATCTTACTCTACTAATGGTATTTTGGAACTAGTACACATTGACCTTTGTGGTCCTATGAGAGTTCAAAGCTATTATGGAGATCGGTACTTTATTTTGTTTGTTGATGATTATTCAAGGATGATGTCTATTATGTTTCTAAAAGAAAAATATGATGCATTTCAAATGTTTAAGTGGTATAAGGCAAGAGTTGAGAAGGAACCAAGAAAAGAATTGAAGTGTTTGATATCTAATTGAGGTGAATTAGGAATAGATCCATTATTGACTATGCTAGAAATTTTTTAATTGACAAAAAGGTTGCACAAAAATTATGGAGAGAAGATATAAGCACTGTTGTCTACACACTCAACTAAGTATAGTTGAAGAAAGGAACCAAAAAGATACCTTGTGAACTCTGGTTTGGCCACACACCGAATGTAAGTTACTTTAAAATCTTTGGAAGTAAGTGTTATATATTGAAAGATGTTGTAAATGAAAAGTTTGACTCTAAAGGAGATGAAGGTGCATTTCTTGGTTATTTATCAAAGAGAAAAGCATATAAATGTTTGCTCAAGGCTAGTAACAAAATTGTTGAAAGTGCAAATGTAAGGATTTTTGAATTTGTAGAAATGAATGAAGAGGATAGAAAAAAGGAACCTGAGGATTACAAAAGATTTTTTTATGTTCAAGAAGGTAATTCAGTTGAAGAAACTGAGCTACATCAAGGAGGAACTGATGAATAAGATGAGCCTTCACCGAGAGATGAAAACATTGATGAAAAGTCTACTGAGCCTATATTAGAAAAATATGTGAGAAGACACCTCTCACCAAGAAGAATTATTGGAGACAAGAATGCAAGAGTCATGATAAGAAGTAAGTTGAAAGATAACACATATTTGATTTCTGAATTTGAACCAAGATTAGTGAAGGATGCATTAGGAGATGAAGACTGGATTAATGATATGAAAGATGAGATACATCAGATATAAAAGAGAAACAAATGGTCACTAGTACCAAGACCTAAGGATAAGAATGTGATTGGAACAAAATGGATTTTTAGAAATAAAATCAATGAGAAAGGAGTTGTGATCATAAACAAAGCAAGGTTAGTATGCAAAAGGTATGCACAAGAATAAGGTATTGATTATTGATGCAGGGGTATTCTAGGGTACTCAGTGAATCTGATGAACTACAACTGATTGAATACCTAAATTAATTGAAGATCAGTGATTAGAGATCACCGAGTTACTAAAATGATATGTAAGATAATTAAATCAGTCATTATGTTGTCATTGATGTCAACTAGTTTTGATAGTACTTATCATGTAAGTTACAAACATCTAAACATCTGTAAAAAGAGAGAAAAGATGAAGAACTGAGATATCTACATGGAGAGAAATGGATATGACAGATGAGTATAAGGAATAATTTGGGTAACTTATTGATGAGTCTATTATCTCATATTGTTGACTTGATTATGTTGCATTAATCTATTATGAAGAAGGAAGCAAAATTGTACAAGGCAATGTGGTCAGTAAATGAAGCACTTCAGTATACACCGAGCTAGTATAGTGTATACTAAGCAATAGTATTAACCGAGCTCATGTTTGCTGATGCATTTCTTTGTTAACCAAGTATGGATGAAAGTATTACATGCTTAGTTCAGCCAACTGAATTTGATGAGATGGAAATTTTTATGAGATCCATGACTGACAAAATTCAAAGAAGATCTAAAGGATGGAATTGAAATGTGTTATTGACACAAATGCCGAGGAAGGTTTAAGAGGCAAAATCAATGAAGAAGGATAAGTGAAAAAATATGATGGTTGATATGAAAATGGTTTATCTGTCTATATAAGAGATATGAGTTTCTTTATTGAAACATGCTCAAAGAAAGAAGACTATAAAGATTTCACGTGAATACAATTTCATGCATGCCTAATCAGACTGGTTGAAGGAGAACCAAATTGTAGAACAGTACCAAGTGTCAGAGAGCTATTACCGTGTGAAAGTAAGTTGAGGAAGTGAATTGATAGATCACATGATTTGTATGGGCTTAGAATAGATTTGAACATCTGTAAATTAAGTTGTATTGTAATTAGATCAACTACTGTTTCAGTTTAACCATTGATATAGAAAATATCCTAACCAAGTGGACTTAACCATCTTATGTTATGCCCCTATGTCATTCAAGGAATGTACATTGTTATCTTATTGACCCCATAGTGAATGCTGGTTGAAAGTTAACTATTAGTCTTAAATCCTCTAACAAGGTCACACCTAACAGTGTGTTTATAACCTTTTACAGGGTTGGCTCTTCATCGAGCTCACTTCAGAAGAGTGTAAATTATTTTGGGTACTGATCCTAGGTGGTTTTTCCCTTAACAAGGTTTCCATGTTTAATCATTATGTTATGTGTTTCTATGATGATTGTTTTATTGTCATACTTTACGTTCTACATATTTGATTTGGTCAGTAAACGCAGTGAGTTAATTAACTGGTAATCGGTAAAAGGCATAGACAGTTTAATAGTTTATGTTACCGAGCTGCAGAATTTATTGAAATTGTTTTGAGTGTTACATCTTTGTATTTGGGAATGTAGGATAACTGATCTAACTGATCCCCCCCTCTCTTAGTTATTCTAATAGAATCTACATGGTGGTGTGTTGTTTTGGTTTTATGTTACTCCGTTGCAGCTTTAACCGACAGTCTTGGTTATTGAAGGAAGCTCGGTCACTGAAGAGCTCAGTGAAACCTCTGGTGCTTAGTGGAACTTGTGCTCCATGATGCTTATGTTACTTGGTGTTGCTTGGCTTGGTCAGTTGTTTCACTAGTTCTCAGTTGTTTCTCTAGTGCTTAGTTGTTCAGGTTTACCGATTGGAGTTCTTGGAGATTTGGTTGGCCGACTTGGTGCATTTATTATTGGTAGCTTTTATTGTATTCTCCTATGTAGATCTTAAGGTTGACATGGAGAATTAAATATTTGTAAGGCTATTTATGAGCCAACTATTGTTGCATTTAATATTTATTTGTAGTAGGATCAGACTTGGCTTAGGAGTTAATTGTTTCTTCCAGCTGACTTGTGGCTAAAGATTAGTATTTAAGAAATGTTTGGGTAGTTGTTTAGGGGAAGATTTTTGGAGTTAGTAGAAGCAGATTGAGGGAGTTTAGATCTAGATCCTACGAGATCTTGAAGATCAGATTGTTATCTGATAGGTTGTAATAGCAGAGCTAGTGGTTTTGCATGCTTGGAGACAAGGAGATTGCTTGGAGGCTTGTGAGCTCAAGTTCAGATCTGTCTTAGTGTTTCCATCAGTTGCTAATTTGTTTAAGAGCTGGACTAGCTGAGAGATTACAAAAATACTTTGATTGTATTTGGACCTAACCCGGAAGGCCTTACAGTTAGGCATGTTAATGAAAATTTAGTTGAAAACTTTGTCTTATTGTGTAATTCCATGTTGTGGTGTTTGGCTGCTTGTGAGGACTGTCCTTAATTGGATCCTCCTTACCTGTCCTACATCAATCATGGTGAAACTTTTGCACCTGTTGCTAGATTAGAAGGTATAAAAATATTACTTGCATATGCTGCATATATATAAAGGATTTAAAGTTTATTATATGGATGTTAAGTCTACATTTCTGAATGGATTTATTGAAGAAGATGTCTACATTGAACAACCTAAAGGATTTGTTTAGAATTTTGATAAGGATATGGTCTGCAAGCTACACAAAGCACTATATGGACTGAAGCAAGAACACCAAACATGGTATGAAAGATTACACTCTTACTTAATCAATATTGGATTTGAAAGGACTAGTGATAACAAAAATTTATACTTGAAATGTGATAATACTGATAAAATATTGATTGCTGAGATATTTGTTGATGACATTATATTTGGCAGAAATGAGATAATGTCTAAATCATTTGCTGAGGAAATGAGAAAGGAATTTGAGATGTCTATGATAGGAGAGACTAATTTTTTTATTGGACTTCAAATTCAACAAGTAAAGGATGGGACCTACATAACTCAATCTAAGTTTATCAAGGAGATCTTGAAAATATTCAATATGGAAGAATCAAAGCTGGTTGGAATACTGGTGACTACTAGTTGAAAATTATCAAAGGAAGATGACACTAAGGAAGTAAATGAGACACTTTACCAATCCATGATTGGTAAACTAAAATATGTTGTCCACAAATCACCAGATATTGCACATTCAGTTGGTATAGCTGCAATATTTTATACAAACCCAAAGGAGACACATATGTCTCCAATTAAAAGGATATTTAGATATCTGAAAGGGACTAAAGATTTTAGTCTGTTATATATACAAAAGGAGGATAATTTGATCTCAAGGTCTATACTGATGCTGACTAGGCTGGAAATATTGATGACATAAAGAGAATTAGTGGTGGAGCTTTCTTCTTAGGATAAAGGCTTGTGACATGGTTAAGCAATAAACAAAGCTGTATCTCACAATCTACTGTCAAAGCTAAGTATGTTTCTACATCTATGAATTGTTATAACATTTTATGGATCAAACAATTACTAGAAGGTATGCATGAAGAGATCACTGATCTAGTTATAATTTATTATGATAATACCAATGCTATTAACATATCAAAGAATCTGGTGATGCATTAAAAAACAAAGCATATATCAATTAAGTATCACTATTTGAGACAAAAAGTATAAGATAAGCTTGTGACATTAGAGTATTTGAATTCTAAAGAACATATAGCTAATATATTTACAAAACCACTACTTAATAATTCTTTTGACTATCTATGAGGTAAGTTTGAAGTTCTTCCCCTATCCAATGTTTATTAAGGCATGATGCATGCTGCATCAATTCAAGGACTCAATAGAATATCTATCTTGTGAGTTGATGTTAGTGTTCACTCTTTAGGTGAATCCTAAAGTTGTGAAAAATAAGTTTATGAATGCAATGAGGAATCTATACATTTGAGGTATGATTTGAGTTTTTATGTTTCTTTGGCATTGTTTTCAAAGAGTGAGTATATGAACAATGAAGGGATAAGTTTATGATGAAATTAAGTCAAGTGATTAAACTTCTTCAACAAGAGAACTAGCTATGATACCAATTGTTGATATTATGGAAAGGTGAGTTACTGAGAGGGGGGGGGGTGAATCAGTAACCTCAATTTTTTTTTCAATTGAATCCTTATAACAATGTAATTCATTAATTGATAGATATGTTATCTTTTCATCCATTCATAAAATTACTAAAAATAAGAAATGCTTTCTAATCTAACATGTAAACATCCATGAAACTTCATACACAATACACAAGTATTTTGGTATCACAGAAACCCTTATCAGAAGGTAAAAACTGTGGTGGGGATGACACCCAAAAAGCTTCACTAACTGCAATAATAAAGTTTTTTGGTTAAGGCTACAATATTTGATCACTTATGATAATCTTATCATGTTAGGAGTAACAATAAAGATATGTGAGGATCTACCTGGTTAAAGGTTTTAAGAAGCACAATTAAGTGTGCACTCAGTTAAGAGATTTAAAAAAAGACTTGTTAGGTCTTCTCTATTAAGAGATTTAAGTCTGCCACAATTGTTAGAAAGTAACAATAGAATTGATATGTATATAGCAACTAACTTTGCCTAGTTTTAGATATGTTAAGTACTTAACTGTTATCACCTTGCTATGATATATTTCTTCTCTGAATTCTACTCAGTAGCCTTCTGATCTAATAATGATATGATCCTTGAATGCTCTATCAATACTTTAACTTCACAACCTTGTCTGATCTTTAGATGTTTGTGTGTGCAACTACTTCATGTGTGGTACATGTAAAAATGACATCTTGAAAATTATTATATCAAAATATTTTGACCTAACTAGGGTTATAGTATCATCTAGAAAACATAAGATCTACGATCCAAATGAATAACCTAAAACATCATTACATAGGGATCATCAATCATTAAATGATTACATCTGCATTTAATCTTCACCTTGATCTATGTAAACCATTTTATAGCTCAGTGTAAACCATTTACCTTGTATTATGTGCCATTACAAATATTTATGTCTTTCCTTTTTTGCTCAGTATACATTGCATTCATCACTTGGTAAATTACTAATGCTTGGTATATATGAATGATCAATTATAACTGTACTCGGTGCTCAGTAATTATTTGGCTCAGTGTATGTACTCAGTCAAGACTATGCTTAGTTACTATGATATTGTACCTTGTGCTCTTCTTGGTTACTATACTTAGAGTGTTGACCAACTAGCTTGTTTTCTTCCTTTACTGACTGTATGTGTGACAATACTGACAACATATAAACTAACATTCTCCCCCTTTGGCATGTTAGTAACAAAAACACATATGTATGCCTTAAGAAATTTTTTCAACAACTTCAAAACTGTATACTTGAAATTGTAAACTCCCCCAATCTATATGAATTGATAAGTATACCATATACATATTTTATCCCTTGTAAGTATACATATATTTCCCCCTTTTTTGGTAATAATGCCAAAATTGTATATACTTACAATTTATCAAAAATGTTTTGATGGGTTTTCTTCAGGTTGGCTAAGAGGTTTTCCTATTCCTCTTTCAAAATTTCAAGTGCAATTTCTTCCAAACCAGCTTGGGCATGCATATCGAATATATGATCTACAACTGATAGCTTGGGAGTAGCTACTAGATCCTTGGATTTCTTCACATGCCTTTGCATCACCACAACGTGTGGTAACAACTTTTCTTGAAGCTCAATTGTTTGATCCTTTATCTTGTCCTCTTCTCTTTCTAAGATCACTTCTTAACCCATGTATATGCTTGACCTTTGCATAGTGTGCTTTAAATGCATTTGGTTCTGTGATTAATCTTTCTGCACTCTTCTACAGATCATCATCTAATTTCTTGAGGTTTTATTGTATCTCTATAGTGAAGGATTCAGTAGTGAAAAGCTTCTTCAAAGTGGTGAGTATCTACTAAATTAGAGTTTCAATTTCACTTATGGTTTCAGATAACTTCACCTTATGAATTGCCACTGCTTGGTTGATTTTCTCTGTTATCTTGGATTGAATCTTAGATTCAACTCTCTCTTCAATTTTCTCCTTAGCATCAACATTTGGAGAATTGATGTGCCCAGTAAGTGTTGCAAGCTAATCAATGATGGGAGTTTCCTCATCAACATTGACATTAGGTACAACCTGGATTAAGATCTTTCTCACATCTTATAGCACCTATTTGTGTTTACTCTCTTGCTTCAACTTATCCAGAGCTTCTTTCCTGGTGCATAATTATCCATATCTCTTGAGATCTTCGGGGTCTAATGTTCTTAGGTCACATGAAGGTATCTCAATGAATTCATTTAGGGTGACCAGACCTTTACCATGTTTCTTCTTCTTTTTCTGCTCCTACTTACTAGATGTGGGGGATTGCCCATATGGAACTAGAGTCTTTAGCTCTAGATTTGACTTAGGTTTCTTGGTGGAGACACTTTCCTCCTTGTATTTCCATTTTTCTATTCCCTCAGTCTAAGGTTTGTGGGCTTTTAGCCTAGTACCTATTGTAGAATCATCTACATTTTCTTCTTCAACTCTTTTGTCTTCCACCTCTTTAGTTTCAAGCTCGATAGTATCTTTTCTTCCTTCTTCACCCTTCTCTTTGGTAGTATCCATCTGTTGCTCAGGTGTGTTCTCCTCATGCTACTCTTGTGTAGCAATGTCTATGGCTTGTACCAAAATTGGTAAGTGACTTGGTATTTGTACTATGGCTGCCTCAATAGTCTTGTTTTCCTTGGTGTTCTGGGTAGTAGCAGAAGTAATATCTTCATCTTCCTTTGCTTCATCATCAAGATCACCTTTAGTGATATCTTCAATTAACACTTCATCATTCCCGGTAATGACTAAATGCTTGACTGCATCCTCTCTCTTGGTGTAGCTAATAGGATAGAAGTCTTCTGCATATGTTTCATCTTCTGTCTACTCAGTGTCTGATATGTGTATGGGATCTTCAACTGGTCTTTTTGCAATAAGATCATCATCAAAATGTACACCTTTTCCATGTCCTATGACACCTTTCTTGGGGATAACTGCAAGTGCAATTTGTTCTACTTCAGCTTTGGAATTCAAGATTCTTGTCCATTTTTATTTACTTTCTTCATCTACTTCCTCAAGTTTTCCTTGTAGAATTTTCATTTCTCTTCCTTTCATCAATTTTTTTTTTGGCATATTCTTTCATCATTTCATCAATCTCTTTAACAGATAGGTTTGGTATTGCCAAAATCAATGGTCATTCCCTCATTTTCTTCTTGGTATGCAAGGCGTAAGTCCATCTTGATGATACCTTATCATATAGCTCTTTGGAATATAGTTTAAAAATTCAATTGGTAATCATTTATACTTAATCATCATGTTGATGATTTCTTCCTCCAATTTTTCCTGATCCTTGGTAGACATATGTACATACCGATTCATTTTAGGGTGACCTAGTCTTCCCATTTATTTTATGTTCTTTACCATCTCATCAATTTATTGTGCCTTGTTTAAAACTACCTTAAATTGACTATTCTCCTCTTCATCATAATATATGTCATCTTTACCTCTTATCAATTTTGTACTCTTCTTAGGTAGCTCAACAGAGGCTTGAGTACCTCTCTTCTTTTGGTATGTCTTTGTCAGTGTTGGCCTTGTGATTTTACAACTCCACATTTTAAAGGTGGGGAAATGCCTATAGAGGATCTTATCGTTTCTTGTGTGGGGATCTTGGCATGTTTCCTTTTCCCTTTTTTTTCCTTCATCGATGTTTCTTGTATTTCTTTATTTGACTCAGTCTCTTCATCATGTTCACTATTACTAATCAACAATTGTTCCTCGGTTGCTTCTTCAACTAACTTCTCTACTTCTTCTTCATCATTGAATTGTTTTGCCAAAGTGTCCATCATTTTATTTGATTTTCTACCAACTTTTACTCTACCAAATCCATCTTAATTCTTATCTTTTCTTCCTCATAGGTTCCAAACCTAGTTGTCTTCTTGTCTTTGGGCTCTGCTAGTAGTGCCTTTATTAACCTAGATGCTCGGTCAATCTCAAGCTCATAATCCATAGGTGGAAACCATGTAGTCCTTGATTCAACTACCTTAATAAGAGTGGAGTCAGTATCCACTAGAAAACAAATATCATATTTGTATTATTCCACTAACTGTGCAGGTATCCTACTTCTCTTCTACATTCTTTCTTTGAATTTTTTAAAATAATCATCCATTACTGTTTCAAAGTTCTGACCTAAACTCTCTATGAAATCACCAATTTAAATGATGACTAGTCTATTAACATCCCATTGAACATCACCAATTGAGGGAAATGAATTTTTCAATTAGAAAAAGATACATAATAATAATGATCCAAACCTGCAAGTGTTGGTCTTCGTAACTCAGATTGTCCTCATGTTTTCTTACAATTGCCTCAACATCAACTCAACGAGGTCTAACTATAGACCCTTCTTCACAATCTTTTATGCTATGTCAACAACACCACAAGGAACACTATTTGGTCTACTAGATTGGAATACTTTATAAGCAATTATATATGCTCCAAATCTAGTTTCAGGGTCATGGATTGTGTTTATCTGCATATCTCTACCATCCCATTTAGCTCTTGTCAATTTAAAAAACCTCACTCCTCAGTGGGTGCCTTAGGGATTTTTCTTTGTCACTTGTTGGATAACCGATGACCATGTGAATAACATCCTTTGTGATTTTAACCGATTCATCTAGCTACATTTTTCCCTCGTGTACTCAGTTGAGTACAACCCTAATCCACTCAGTCTTAAATATATTTAGAAAGTGAAGGGAATCAATTAAACCCTTGATCTCTAGATGAGTATGCTCATCCTTAAATTTACCATCCACACAAAGTTCCTAGTAAGTGGATTGCAACTCAAAATTGCATATTTCACTGATTTTGTAGTGAATGTATGACTAGATGTCCTATACCAAAAAAACCCTAGGCAATATACTTGAGAATGTGCCTTTCTCATCAACTTGTGATGTGACCTCAGGGTGTAGTTAATACTTTGGTTCTTCATATGTTGCAGACTTGATCATTGTAACCTTCTTATCACTATCGGCCTTAGATTGAACAATCTTTGATGAGGATGCCATCATTTTCAACAAATTTGGGTTTCGCAAAAACTATATGTAAATAGTTCAGTTCTCTTCAAAATTACTTGAATCACTTCCAAACGGTTCATGAAATGCTTAAATCATTGTGAATGGCTTAGAATCACTTTTCTCAAATCTTTCTTTTTTCACTCTGGTTTTGCTCTAGTTCGTTGTGTGAAAAATAAGTTGGCACAACATGTATTTATACCCAAAAATATTTCCTGCTTAAAAGTTCTACATTAAATGCTTCACCAAGCACAAGTCAGTTAACAATAAAACATTCAATTATCTCCTTTCGATACTCATCTTAGTGAACACTAACATTTCTCAGTTGACTATGCAACTTGGCTAACCTTATCACTTTCACCGACTAACAAACTTTCACTTGGTCATGCTTTTACTGATAATACTCATTTCATGTTCAAAACATATAACAATGTAGTGCATCTTATTTCATGTTGATTTAGTATTCGTGCAATAGATATAAGGAACATTTGTAAGATATAACTAATTTAAAATTCAGTTCCCATACTTACTTGATTTTCTTAGGTGGAGGTGGTGAAATCACCTAACCCAAAGGACGAGGTGTCATCGACTCTTGTGCTTATTCTTGAATTATCTTTAGTTGATCTTCTCCACATTTGAATCATTTGACTTTTGATTCCATCAATGGTATTCTCATTCATATCATTATTTAGTCCTGGTGCTCGATCTCTATAATCTTTACTTAAGTGACCGACCTTGTGATAGTGCATACATGCCATTCTACAATTTGTCCAGTTTATATACTTTCCTCTTTAGTGTAATCTCATACAATTTTCTACAATATGACCATATCTACCACATGCTATGCAATTAACCCAAGTGTTTTAATACCAAGTATAAGATTTACCTTGCCTTCTCAATTGATAGGTGTTGTTCTATCTTTTTAGTTTCCAAACTTGTTTCATCTTTGTCTTGCATTCCTGTGATATGTGTCCATGCTCTTTGCAAGTGTGACAATGCTTTTCCATATAGTGTCTCTTAGGTAACTTATTCAGCTTTGATCTACACTCATATGTTTGATGTCCATACTTGCTGCAATTATAACAATAACCATAAAATTTAGGAGTAGAGTAAGGAATACCTTTAGCTTTACTTTTGTAGACATTTGATGCGTGACCTAATTTTCCACAGTGATAGCATGTGAGCTTCTTTGTCCTTGGATTTTCATAGGCACTCTTTTGTTTATCTTTTTTTGATGACTCTCCCTACGCGGTATAACCTAAACCAGTAGTGTTGTCCAGTCTTCTTTGACTATTTAAGAATTCATCCATCCTTTTGGTACTTTATTTGGTTTTCTTTATCATCTCATTATGTTGTTATTGCATCTTCATTTCATTCTTCAGTCTCTCATTCTCTCATTCTCTTCCCTTAATTCACCAATGTCTTCCAATTTTCTAGCAAGTTTATTGTTTACTCAGTTTACTTCTTGACTCATGGAAACCATCTGATTGGAAATTTCAAAGTGATGCTCGGTAAGTCTTAGTATTTCAGATTCTTTCTATTCTAATTTTTCAGTCATTTTTCTTCTATATTCAATAGCCATATTCCTTTCTTGTTAATATTGTCTTGTGTTGTTGATGACTTCAATCATTCTTACCATTTGAGTCTCTTGTCC
Organism: Chamaecyparis obtusa; assembly: GCA_027943335.1. Lineage (NCBI taxonomy): Eukaryota > Viridiplantae > Streptophyta > Pinopsida > Cupressales > Cupressaceae > Chamaecyparis > Chamaecyparis obtusa. The sequence goes on from BSBK01005967.1 coordinate 20,912, forward strand.
AATTTGTAGTGCTTTCACTTGTTCAGTAAGGTGTTGATTCTTTTCAGAAAAATCTGATATATTTCCTTTAGATGCATCAGATATGCTTCCAGATCCATCAAAATAATTCCTCTATCTCTTCTTCCTAATAATTAGTCTCATTGTGCTGAAATGCCAATTCCTTCCTTTTGATCAGTGACTCTCTCAGTTGTTCCTTAATGTCCTTAAGTTTTTCCATGAGCATATGCATCTCCAATTTCTAATTTTCAATAGTCTTATCAAGCTTATACCTTTCCATGTTTAAGATCTTTTTCTCATGAGTGATTAAACTTCTTCAACAAGAGAACTAGCTATGATACCAAAATTTGGGATTATTGAAAGGTGAGTTACTAAGAGGGCAGGCATGAATCAGTAACCTAAATTTTTTTTTCAACTGAATCCATATAACAATGTAATTCATTAACGGATAGATATGTTATCTTTTCATCCATTCATAAAATTACTGAAAATAAGAAATGCTTTCTAATCTAACATGTAAACATCCATGAAACTTCATACACAATACACAAGTATTTTGGTATCACAGAAACCCTTTTTAGAAGGTAAAAATTATAGTGGGGATGACACCCACAAAGCTTCACTAACTACAGTAATAAAGTTTGTAGGTTAAGGCTACAATTTTTGATCACTTTTGATAATCTTACCCTATTAGGAGTAACAATAAAGATATGTGAGGATCTACCTAGTTAAAGGTTTTAAGAAACACAATTAAGTGTGCACTCGATTAAGAGATTTACAAAAAGACTTGTTAGGTCTACTCAGTTAAGAGATTTGAGTCTACCACAATTGTTAGAAAGTAACATCATAATTGATCTGTATATAGCAACTAACTTTTCCTAGTTTTAGATATGATAAGTACTTAACTGTTATCACCTTGTTATGATAGATTTATTCTCTGAATTCTTCTCGGTAGCCTTCTAATCTAATACTAATTCAATCCTTGAATGCACTATCAATACTTTAACTTCACAACCCTGTCTAATCTTCATATGTCTGTGTGTGCAACTACTTAATGTGTGGTACATGTAAAAATGACATCTTGACAATTCTTATATCAAAATATTTTGACCTAACTAGTGTACCATCTTAAAATGGAAGCACTTCCATCTTGATAGGTTTAGCACCCTCTTATAGTGCATTTATCATGATAAAATTGAATTTAGGATGCATTTTGCACTTGATTCCTTCATTCTAGGTGAAATTAGGGTTAGGATTTTGAGGATTCTCCTTAATTTCCCTTCTCTATGGCTATATTTTCTAGGTAGGACTTAGGCATATGTCCTACTAGCCTTCATCATATTCATCATAGGACTTTGTGCCTCTCTTTGGCACTCTGCCCTATTTTGTTATCATTTCTAGGTCTCCGGGCACCCCTGGAACCTTCTGTTTCCTATTCTAGCTAGATCTGGACCCTTAGGTCAAGGTCGAGGTCAACCTTGAACTAGGTCAGAGTCAAGGTCATCCCTGAACTAGGTTAGAGTCGAGGTAATCTTTGACCTCCTTTGGGATTTGATCCCCCTTTTCAAATTTTGGTCCCCGAGGGCCCCAAAATCAATGTTGGGCTTTCAGATCTGAATGCAGAAGGATTTTAATTTGAAATTCATTTAATTCTTTTCCCTCCTTAGTTGGTTATTGTGATTGGACCATAATTTGAGGTGAAATTTGAATTATGGGTCCTCACATTACTCTAGGAGCCTCACCTTGAAACCTCTATATAAAGACTCTCACTTGCCTTCATTTTCACAACAATTACACCAAGCATCCATCACAAGGAGAGCACACAATCTATCAAGTGAAAGCACAATTGATTCAAGGAAGAAATCAATGGTGAAATGAAGATGCAAGATTGAAAGAGGATGATATAGAAGATTAAGCCATTGTTGATATCAAGCATTTTTGTGAGCACACCATTGTGAACATCTATTTGGAGCAAGAGAGATCCCTTCTTCCTTGATCTACCATTATCAATATTCAAGCATTCAAAGATACAATCATGGGGTAGAAATTATAGATTATGATTTTGATGAGAATAATTTAGCCTTGGGGGCTTGGTATGTTTTCTTATCTTATTCAAATCTATGCATTGCTTTCTCATACATATTCATGCTAGGGTTTCAATCTAGAGGATTAGATCTTGGCATTACACATTCAATACACACATATTCTATTACATCCGACTATTCATGGAGGTGGAGATCACCAAAATGGGGGTTTGACTAAGGTAAAACCCTATATAGCCACCCAAAAACACCATTTTGAGATATCTACAGTTACTATTTCGAGAATTAAAGTGTAGATTCGAGTACCCTTTTCATCAAACTTTCAGGATCTGCGAACAAATTTTTTTTTGGAGCTGTTTTATGTCAAGGATGACCTTTAGTAAGGGGTAATATTGTGCCCTGCTATCTAGGTCAAATTTGAGCTACTTCTAGAGTGATAAAAGTTTTTTGGGTTTTCTCTATTGCGGTTTTTTGGTCTTGGATCTAGTTGTAGAATTTCCTGAGATTGTACACAAGCATTAGAAAACAATTATTTCTAGTTTAATTCCATCATGAGGTATGTATCTTATCTTATCTAATTTCAAGCATTTCCATATTTACATTACTTATTCAATTCCATCTCAAAATACACATGAATAGAGGGAATGTTAGATGCATTGTTAAAGCTCCATTTTTCACCTAGTCATTTTGGTGAAGGCATTTACAATAACTCTTTCTTTTTGGTGTTAGATTTAGATCTTGCATTCATGTAAGATTAGATTTCTTGCATTTATATTTCAAAAATACAAAAACATTTTTTGCAAAATCTCTTGAAAATACAAAAAAATTTACATTTTCATGCTTTTTTACTATTTCTTTGTGTTCAACATGTATGATTCTTATTTTGAATACTTTGATGAGGATTTTATAGTACAAGAGGATAGATTCCCTAATGAGGTACATGGTAGTGAGGATGAAAATGGTTTGGATAAGATCTCCATTGATCCTATTCCTATTTCACTCTCCCCCACAACCTCTCCAATTGACCTTTACCATAGGGTGTGTGCATGGTTACCTTCATGTCCCACTATTTGCAACATTGATAAACCAAAAATGATATAACCTACACCTTTGATGATGGTTAAAGGATGTCCTCGCATAACAATTAAGGGTAAATCTAGAGATCCTTTGGATCTCTTTGATAACACTGATTTTGTTTCACTTTCTTATCACACACAGAATAACCCTCAGCCTACTGTTCTGATTTCTTTACCACCTTCTCAACCTGTGCTTCCTCAAGCTCCTAGGTTTCCTTCTACCTTTAAGGAGTACAACTTAGTTGACCAATTATGTGCTACTCTTGCTAAGATATCTTTATGGGAATTACTTCAAACTTCTTCGACATATCATGAGGCATTGCAAAAAGCTTTATCCACTCTTCCTTCTTTGCCTCCTAATCAAGAGAACATTCATTCTATTTTAGATTGCTTACATACTATGCCTTCTGTACCTCCTATTGTGTTTTTCGATAAAGATTTACCTTCTCCTGAGGTGCAGAATCAATATGATGCTCTTATGGTTGTTGTTTCTATTAACCAAAGTATCATTTGAAGAACATTAATTGATAATGGATCTGGGCTTAATGTTTGTAGCATGGATATGCTTAAGGCAATTAAGGCTGATCTCACAACTCTTCAACCTGATAATGTCCCTATACGTGGATTTGATAATATTGCAAAGAGAACTTTGGGCATTATTACTTTACTTATTAAAGTTGGTCCAATTATTCTAAATAAACCTATTCATGTTATTCATGGACCTCTTAATTATAACCTTCTTTTAGGAAGACCTTGGTTACATACTATACATGCAGTTCCTTCTACTCTTCATCGCAAGGTTAGCTTCAGCTATAACAACTTAATGTATACATTACATGTGGATGATGCACCAAATCCTTGCCTAAATGTAGAATATGCTAAAATCTCTGAGCCTCTTCAACCAAGCAAAGAGATTGACAAACAACCTGACATACAACAACCAGAAGTAAAACAATTTGAGATACAACAACTGGAAGCTCCATCTTCTTCTTTGACCGAGGATGATTGGGGGACGTTGGATTTTAATCCTACCTTCATTGGATAATATAAGGTCTATGATTTGGAATTCATGAAGCAACAAAGTGAATTTGAGAAACAAGTTTTTACTCCTTCCTCGCTTTTTGAGGAATTAAAAAAGTAATTTTGTTGCTACCTCGATTGAAGAAACAATTGAAACAATAAAGCCTGGTTGTTATGATATTTTGACATATGCCTCTCCTTGGACTCCATCTGATATGGTTGATAGATATGGTTCTGGTTATCATTTTCTTAAGAAGTCAGGATTTAATGGGAAAGGATGTGGTAAATATGAGAAAGGTATACAAGTGCCTTTAGATAATGACATTTATGATCATACGTATGGATTAGGATTTAATCCTTATAGATAACCATCCAATTTTCCTCCCAATGTTAATCATATATGCGCTGGACAGTTGAAATTGGTTAACCCACTCCTCATTGTCATTAATCAAACACCTACTTTGGATATTTTTCCTGAGGATGAAGCCTTAATGGATGTTTTAGGGGTTTATGAGGATTTACCTAAGTTTCATCACAAATGACAAAAGCCTTATTGTTTAAGTATTGATGCTTATTTTGGAGAACATGATAAACATGATATTCTTCCTTTACCGATGGATCCTCTGATATGAAGTGATTTGTTAATAACTGAGACTATTGATATTCAAATGGATGAGAACAATCCTAAAAAGATGATAAAAATTAGGAAATGTTTGAATTAGGATGAGCATGATTAGCTAGTTTCCCTGTTACTTGAATTTAAGGATATTTTTATTTGGACATATTCAGATATGCCGGGTATAGATTCTAAGATTGTTACTCATAATATTGTTTTAAAACCAAATATGAAACTTGTGAAGTAGAAAATTCAAAAGACGAATCCATGAATTTCTTTACTAGTTAAAACTAAAATTGAAAAGTTATTGGATTCTGGATTTATCTATTCTATTGATTACTCAGATTGGATTTCAAACATTGTGCTTGTTTCAAAAGGAGAAAATAAGATAAGGATGTGTTTTGATTTTGAAGACTTGAACAAGGCATCCTTAAAGGATGATTTCCAATTACCTAACATTGATATGATTGTGGATTCAACAATGGGTCATTCCTTGTTATCTTTTATGGATGGTTTTTCTGGATATAATCAAATCTTTATCCTTCTTGAAGATCAATTCAAGACCATATTTATAGCACCTTGGGGAACATTTTGTTGGGTCATGATGCCTTTTGGATTAAAAAATGCGGGAGCAACTTATCAATGGGAAATGACTTTGATTTTTCATGATTACATTCATAAGATCCTTGAAGATTATGTGGATGATATCTTAGCAAAATCTATACAAAGAGAAGATCATGTTACTATTTTATGACAATTATTTGAAAGGATTAGAAGTTACAACATGAGATTGAATCCTAAGAAATGTGTCTTTGGAGTGGATTCTGGTAAATTATTAGAATTTATAATCTCTAAGTGAGGCATAGAAGTAAATACTGAAAATATTAAAGCTATTGTTAATATGCCTCCTCCTAAGAATATTTCTTACTTACGAATTTTACAAGGAAAAATACAAGCTATTCATTGCTTTATTTCTAATCTAGCTGATCGAACCATTCCTTTTACTTCCTTTCTTAGAAAGGATACCACTTTCTCTTGGAATGATGAATGTAAACAAAATTTTGAGAAATTTAAGGAGTATCTTGCAAATCCTCTTATCTTGCAACCAAATAAATTTGATAAACCATTTCATTTGTATACCTCAACAACTTCGAAAGCTGTGAGTGCGCTGTTAGCTCAAAATGATAATAATGATAAGGAAAGACCTGTGTATTACATTAGTCATACTTTACTTGATTATGAAACAAGATACACAAATTTGGAAAGACAATGCTTAGCTATAGTTTATGCATGCCAAAAACTCAGGCATTATCTTATAAATGATGAAGTCAATGTGATTGTTAAATTTGATCCTTTGAAACATCTTTTCTCACAAACTGATCTCTCTGGCCGTCTGGCAAAGTGGGTGATGTTACTTACATAGTTTGACCTTAATTTAATTTCTCAAAAGTCTATTAAGGGACAAACTTTAACATATTATTTAGCTGAAGCTCCTTGTCCTCATTCTGATACATGTTCTTTGGTTTGTCTTGAGAATAATGCTGAAAATTTTCAATTTACTATAAAAACTCTTTAAAACCCTACAATTTCTAAAAATATTACCTCTGATTGTTTCAATTTACATTCAGATGAATGGTATTCTCATATTTTTCATTTCTTGAAAGATGGTACTTTTCCTGAATCGACAACAAGGAACACGCATAATTGTATTAGGAAGTTTGCAGCACGTTACATCATTCTAGGAGATACGCTTTACAAATGCTCTTATGAAGGATTACTATTAAGATATCTCAATAGAACTGAAATCCTGGTAGCTTTGGCAAAAGCTCATTCTGGTTCTTGTGGGGGACATTTTGGTGGAAAATATTTGGTTAATAAATTGCTTAGAATGGGATATTATTGGAAAATGATGGAACAAGATTCTTTCGTGTTTGTTAAGAAATGTCCTCAATGTCAACAACATAGTAATTTGATTCATGCTCCTACTCGTGAGCTTCGTAATCAAGTTTCTCCATGGCCTTTTAGTATTTGGGGTTTTGACCTTATTGGAAAAATCTCACCAGCTTCTTCTCAAGGACATACTTGCATCTTGACTGCTACATATTACTTCACGAAGTGGGTTGAAGTTGTCCCTCTTCGTTCAATGACTACGGATGTTATTTGTGATTTCATCCTTAATAATATCATAACATGATTTGGTATACCTTCAACAATAGTTTTGGATAACGATACCTCTTTTAAAAACAAAGAAGTCACAAAATTCTTGGAGAGATATCAAATTCAACATAGATTTTTAACTCCTTATTATCCTCAATCTAATGGTCAAGATGAAGCATCAAATAAAATAATTGAACAAATCCTGAGAAAAAATGTTAACAAGCATGTGAAAGATTGGAATACTCAATTGACCAATTCTTTATGGGCTTATAGGACTAGTGTTCGTACTGCCACAGGTACTTCTCCTTACAATCTTGTCTATGGTACTGATGCTATTATGCCTTTGGAATTAGAAATACCTTCTTTACGCATTTCATTTCATGGGATAATTGACAAGGATACTTTTTGGGAACAACGCTTACAAGAGCTAGAAATGTTGGATGAACAATGAATACATGCGTTAGAACATATAAAAGCTTATCATAAATCTCTTCAGAAGCAATATAATCATAAGGTAATTGAATGAACATTTTTGGTTAGTGATTTAGTCTTATATGAGAATCAATGAAATGTGAATGCTTTACCTAGTGAAAAAGGAAAGTTTAGCCCTAATTGGCTTGGACCTTTTGTTGTCATTCAAGACTTTGGTTCAGGAGCTTATAAACTTGCTGATATGGATGGTGTTTCTTTTAATGAACCTATTAATATTTTGCATCTCAAATGTTATTATCCCTAATTTCATCCATTATTTCTTTGTGCATTTATGTATTCCTTATAAAGTTTGTTTTATAGGTGATGTAGTTCTAGCAAAAATACATATTGAATATATTTATGCACCTTCTTTTCTTTCTATTAAGTTTATAGTAATCAAACATAGAACTAATTAGTAGAGAAAGTTTTTCATTGATCAAAATTTTTTCAAGTTCTGATACATGTGTGGCCCATGGCCCTATTTATCACTACATCTATCACTATGATCTGATGGCCGATGGTTTCTGGATCTCTCTGGCCTATGATAGGAAGATGTAGATCTGTGTGTCTGTGTGTGGCTCCTTGATATGCTCATACCATGCAAGCACCCTCAGGCACTCTGTAACTCAACTATAAGCTTCTCCTCTATTTCTCTGCACAACCTTAGCTCTCATTGGACACATGCAAAGATATCGGCATGCTTGCCGAGATCTCTATAGCCAAGAGAGGATTCTTTCTCACTCACTGGTAGTCGGTAGGATATACATGTATCCTTCAGAATCTCAGATAAAAAGCTCCTCCACTCCTCTACACTAGTTGGAGAATGAAATTACATTTATCAATTTAGTGCTTTTTCAAATCAAGTTGCATATTTAAGCAAATCTCATATTTCATATCTAGGTCTCCCTCCTAAACATCACTAATGTGTCTAGATGGTGGGGGCATGGAGTGACTACTCTCTCCACACTCACTATGTCTAGGCCTCACCAGTGGTGTCTCTTTGCGAGCACATGGAGGCTATCATGATCTTAGTGGTGATGCATGAAAAATGTGTACATCCACCCCAGTATCACCAGCTAGGGGCATCTCTTCTACTCTCTTCTCTACTCTCTCTTCTTCTCTCTCCTCCTCCATGGGTTCTCCCTCAGAGATGTGATCCTCCTCATTTATGAGATCCTCATCCTCCTCTATTGTACCACTATCCCGGTGAGTCCTCTCTAAAAGGCCTGGATCACCTGCAGGATAATCCTTAGGGAAGATGGGGCAGGTCCCCTACAAACTCCAATACCTGATGTAATCTTGGCTCATGCCTAAATAGGTAACATCTGGTGGTACCTCTGTATCCTCTGTCTCATCTGCATCACTATCCTCTATGTCTTCTATCGATGGTCAACGTATGGCATCGGGTCTCTGATAGTACCTCATTGGATGTACATAATGAGGTACTGCTCTAGAGAATCCCTATAACAAGCCACACTATCTCATCACCTGACCATAATAGTATGGCATCACTATATGATTCTGATGACCCTCTAGTAGCTTCTACTACTATAAATGTCTCATTTGGAATCATGTATCTAGCTACTTTGTCATCTGGTAGTAGGCTCTCCATATCACATTTGTGCCTGGAATGTAGTCTAGACTTACCCTCCAATAGAGGATATCTCTGAATAGGCATCTCTCAGAGGATAAGAAAATAATCTTGATGTAATTGCATCTACCATCACTGGAGCACCCTACAGATGTGTACATGCAAAATGCTCAAACAACCAAATCTACAAGAGTGTGCATATCAAAAGACTCTCTCTCTGGTATCTCACTAGATGACATAGATCATGGTATAGCTGGGCTAACATGCTGCAACCCCATGAGAACATGATCCTCTCGCTTTCCATCCTTTGTATAAGATGGGTAAGAGGTGTAGAAAATATTGTACCCTTTGAGTTGGGTAACTCAACCAAGGATATTATGAAAAGCATCACTCTCTATACCAAAGGTGTAGGGCCTGATAGTATGGATGACAAAAGGACCTGATCTGATCAAGTTTGCATATGTGGAACCCATCCCAAGAGATACTCTTTATCTGCAAGGATCTCCTCACAAACTCTCTATGCTCTAGGTCTCATAGTCTCACCTTGGACTAGAAGCTACAAGATCCTGTAGACATCCTCCAGTGTCATTGTAATATCTCTTGAGGGAAGATTGAAGGAGCATGTATCCTCATCCCACCTCTCTATTAGAGCTGACAACATGGCTCAGTGTAGCTTGATCTATGGTAGGACTGCTACCTAGTATAGTCCTATGTCTCTTAGTAGCTACATCTCATCCTCATTGAGCTCAGACAGTCTCTCTCTGATGATCACTAGCAACTCTCCAAAGGGGTGATCTCAGAGACGGACCGTGTCTTGTAAACACAAACAAACATCATATCAACATTCTACATCATCAAATCTACAAATCCAACTTGACTAGGTCAAGGTCAACCTCAATTATGTCAGGGTTGACCTTCTTGGGTCAAGGTTGACTTTCCTAGGTCAGGATTGACCTTTTTGGGTCAAGGTCGATCTCATCCAAGATAAGGTGGAGACCTTCCAGTTCATGTCAACCTTCTTGGGTCAAGGTAGACATAACTAGGTTAGGGTCAACCATTAAGGGTTAGGGTCAACCTTGCCTATAGAAATCAAGAATTTGTGAAGTATAGAAACCAATAATAGCAAACTCACCTCAGGAAGCAACTATCTAGTAGCCATACACTGTCTTAGGAGCTCCATGCGCGTTGCTCGAAGTTCTTCTATCCTCAGCATCTTGATTTCTCTCTTCGAATCTGAAAATGGTAAGAATGAGTAAGTATGACTTCCTTTTCCTTATTTATAGTTAAAATTAGGGTTTATTTAGGATTTCTCTTAGGGTTTACTCATGGTAAATTTGGATTTCCTTCCTTATGCATTTAGATAGACATTCACTCTTTTCATCATAACTTGAGTTTGGTAACTCCGTTTTCAGTGCCGTTAGTGGCATTGGAATCATGATTCAAATACCTAAATTATTGAATTATTTTAGGAAGGATAGGAATCCTTGTAATTGGTTTAGGAATTGACTTTTCAAAAAACTAGATATCTAGTGTATAAAGTTATCCTTATCACCCTGTTTCACCCTTCAGAAGTAGAAAACCAAAATAAGAGGGGGGGCATAAGGGGCTTTATGCACTTCTCAAGTTATCATACAATAAGCTTTAGAAGATTTTTTATTTTCATTAACCTTGTGTGTTGTAGGTTCTAATAGTTTTTTGCAGGATCTCTACATTGAGGACTTTGCTATATCCTTTTTATTTACTATGATGTTTTCTTACTTTAGCTTGCATATTCATGTAGTGTCATATCTAAGATAAAGTGGGAGATAAATTTATCATCTTAAAATGGAATAAATTCCATCTTGATAGGTTTAGCACCCTCTTGTAGTGCATTTATCATGATAAACTTGCATTTAGGATGCATTTTGCACTTGATTCCTTCATTCTAGGTGAAATTAGGGTTAGGATCCCGAGGATTCTCCTTGATTTCCATTCTTTGTGGCTATATTTTCTATGTATTAATTAGGAGTAGGTCCTCTTGGCCTTCATCATATTCATCATAGGAATTTGTGCCTCTCTCTGGAACTCTACCCTATTCTGTTATCATCTCTAAGTCTCCGGGCACCCTTGGAACCTTCTGTTTCCTGTTCTAGCTAGATCTGGACCCCTAGGTCAAGGTCAAGGTTGACCCTAACCTAGGTTAGAGTTAAGGTCCTTCCTGACCTACATCAGAGATGAGGTCTTCTTTGACCTCCTTTAGGATTTGATCCCCCTTTTAAAATTTTGGTCTTGGAGGGCCCCAAAATCAATGTCAGGCTTTCAGATTTGAATGCAGAAGAGTTTTAACTTGAAATTCATTTAATTATTTTCCCTCCTTAGTTGGTTATTGTGATTTGACCATAATTCAAGGTAAAATCTGAATTATGGGTCCTCACATTACTCTAGGAGCCTCACCTTGAAACCTCTATTTAAAGACTCTCATTTGCCTTCATTTTCACAACAATTACACCAAACATCCATCACAAGGAGAGCACACAATCTATCAAGTAAAAGCACAATTGATTCAAGAAAGAAATCAATGGTGAAGTGAAGATACAAGATTGCAAGAGGATGATATAGAAGATCAAGCCATTGTTGATATCAAGCATTTTTGTGAGCACACCATTGTGAACATCTATTTGGAGTAAGAGAGATCTCTTCTTCCTTGATCCACCATTACCAATATTCAAGCATTCAAAGATACAATCATGGGGTAGTAATTACAGATTATGAGTTTGATGAGAATACTTTATAAGCCTTAGGGGCTTGGTATGCTTTCTTATCTTATTCAAATCTATGCATTTCTTTCTCATACATATTCATGGTAGGGTTTCAATCTCGAGGATTAGATCTTGGCATTACACATTCAATACACACACATATTCTATTACATCTAGCTCTTCATGGAGGTCGAGATCATGAAAATGGGGGTTTGACTAAGGAAAAACCCTATATAGCCACCCCAAAAAACACCATTTTTAGATATCTATAGTTATTGTTTCGAGAATTGAAGTGCAGATCTGAGTACCCTTTTTGTCAAACTTTCAGGATCTTCGAACAAGATTTCTATCAGAGCTGTTTCACGTCAAGGACAACCTTCAGTGAGGGGTAAGATTGTGCCCCACTATCTGGGTCAAATTTGACCTACTTCTAGAGAGATAAAAGTTTTCTAGGTTTTCTCTGTTGTGGTTTTTTGGTCCCGGATCTAGTTGCAGAATTTCCCAAGATTGTACACAAGCATCAGAAAATAGGTATTTCCAGATTAATTCCATCATGAGGTATGTATCTTATCTTATCTAATTTCAAGCATTTCCAGATTTACATTACTTATTCAATTCCAACTCAAAATACACATGAATAGAAGGAATGTTAGATGCATTGTAAAAGCTCCATTTTTCACCTATTCAACTAGGGTTATGGTGTTATCTAGAAAACCTAAGATCTACGATCCAAATGAATAACATAAAACATCATTACATAGGGATCATCAATCATTAAATGATTACATCCACATTTTAGCTTCACCTCAATCTATGTAAACCATTTTCTAGCACAGTCTAAACCGTTTACCTTGTATCTTATGTCATTACAAACATGTATGTCTTTCTTGATTTGCTCAGTATACACTGCATTCATCACTTGGTAAATTACTGACATTTGGTATATATGAATGTTTGGTTATAACTATACTCAATGCTTGGTAATCATCTGGCTTGGTGTATGTACTCAGTCAAGACTGTGTTTGGTTACCATAATATTCTGCCTTGTGCTCTACTCGATTACTATACTTAGAGTATTGTCCAGCTAGCCTATTTGCTTCCTTTATCAATGGTATGTGTGACACTAATTACAACATATAAACTAACACGGTGATAAAGATTTGTCAATTTAGTAAGTTAATTTGTTTTGGCTACAGAGTAGGAAATGTCACTTGGTAAAGGAAAAAGGCAAAATGAGGTAACTTGGTAAAGGAAAATGAACCAAAGGCACCAAACATCAAGGAAAGGTTTAGGCACCGAGCGAAGTTAACCAAAATTCAAATGGAGGACACCGAGCAAGGAAAAAATATTAAATAAGGATTGAATCAACATTTAATGATTAGCTACGATGAGTTGGATGATCATGATGACAAGGAGAGTTAGTTACAAGAGATCTATGAATAGAAAAATTCAAGGTGAAGATCTACAACAAGATCTAATCAGCAAAAAGAGATGGAAAAAGTTTCAAGAAAAGTTCAAACCTAGGTGAAAATAATATGTGTTATCGAGATCCAGATTCAAGGTATAATGAATTGGATGGTTAAGATTGATTAAAGGAAAATGTAGTAGAGAAGATTAAGAGACAAAAATTGTCTATATAAAGGATGGATTTGTATGAACAAATGGCTAGAAAATTTAATAGTTTAAGGGTCACCGCCTGTTGTAGTGAAGAAGGAACAGAGAGATTCCAAGTGGAAAAGAAAGATTTGATGAAGTATTGAAGCCAGTGGATAATGAATAATTTAAGTGAATATTGAGGAACACACACAGATCTGATTGAGAAAAGATAGTTGCAAATCTATAGGTCAATTTATTTACTATTACTTACTAGCAGTTGTAACATAGAAATCTCTTAGCATAGTGGACTTAACAGTCTTATTGTAAAATCCTTGAAAAAGGTAACATTCTAAAGAGTGTTTGAAGCCCTCTAACAAGGCCACTCCTAACAGGGTGAAGATCCTAATAGATCTGAGGTAAATCTCTTAACTGGGTCACAACTAATAGTGTGCATTGTAATCTTTAACTAGATTGGCTCTTAACCAGGCATACTTTAGAAGAGTATTTTCTTAGTGGGTGAAAAGTCCCATAGTGGTTTTTCCCAAAGCTGGGTTTCCACGTTAAATAATGGTATTACTTGTGATGCATGATTTGTGTGATTTATTTACTAATTGTTATAAGTTTATTTACTATTGTCAATAAAAAGTGAAGTTTTTTTATCGAGTTAATCAGAGAAAAGTTTTTAGGTATTTGGAATCAAGGATTACTGATTCACCTCCCACTCTCCATAATCCAATAGTTTATTAAAAGCAATTCTCTATTTTTGTTTATCTAAATTCTCCATAACTATGATCTATGAAGTTTTGTATATGTATTTATGGCTAGTCATGTGCAAATGATTAATGCCTGATCAAATTGCACCTATGCTAAAACAAGTCACTCTACTACATTTCTTTGTGTATTCTTGGTGTAACTATTCTTATTATCTTCGTATATCATTGTGGCATGCTACTATTGATCTACACTCTGATCCATGAAAATGATGATTAAAGCAATGTCTTTACAATAGTTAAATATCACTGTCCTTAATACCATTTTTAGTTGCTCATGAATGAGCACTATTTACTCTTGCATTTTTTGAAGCTTGATTTTGTCTTAACACTAGCTAACACATTTATTATCATGCTAATTCACCATGGATTCCTTTCATCTCCATTTCTTTCTACAAGATAGTTTATCTTTGAATCTTGATTGGATGATCATGTATATGATGATGCTCTGATTATTTAGTTGATTCTTTTACATTTGATCATGACATTTATGAATTTTGATTCAATGAACTAAAAGGTTTCGTGTATTCTAATCTTACGTACCTTTTATTTTTTATAAAAAACACACTGAACCTTTTTTCTTTTCTTTGATAACTACAAGGTTTCAAATTTAAACAAATATGTCCCTTAAATATTTTCTTTGATACTTTCCTCTTCACTCTTCAAGGTTCCCATCTTTATAAATTCTACTTCTTGAACCAAAGAAATGTCCTCTTCTTCATGTAGCCATAGATTCTTTCCATAAAAGTCATATATCTTTTGATAAATCTGCACTTTTGAATACACTATTATTGCTTGATCTTGACATGCTTTTAATTAAAACTTCTTTATTTTTTATAAAGTGATCATTTGGATGAATACTATTGGTAGCATCAATTATCATCTGGTATTAGTTCTATAATGCAAATTCCTATCTTACTCTTGAATGTTAAAAACTCTGGAGTGTCATTACAGGATTGCCACATACCTTCAACATTTGAGAACACAATATTATCATATATTGTGGGTTTCTTTACCCATGCAATAATTTATGCTTGAAAAACTTGCAACTATGCTTGCATGGGTATACACAACACACAAGCTATGAGAATACTCAATAGAAAATGGAGACCAAAAATTTACTTTGTTTGTTTTCACTTTAAACATCATACCGGATTTTTATGGTTGATTAGTGTTTGATCTTCTTGTTTCATTCTGACAAGATGGGATCAACCCTCATGGGATCCAAATTTAACTCCACTTGTTAGACTAAAACACTTGTCTCTACACATAGAAAACACTAGTTAGAATTAAAAATACTTCATGAGGTAGTGAATATAGTCTTTTATCTTTTATGTGTATTCAGGGAAGCAATAAATAGTATGTGTGTAGCAGTAAATACTCATGGGTAATATGTTAATCTTGGAACATAAACTGCACATGATCAAGTTATGGATGTGCATCCCAGTAGTGCAAGTATTCATTTTCCATTAATTTTTTTTAATGTAATTATTAATACAATTAAACATCTTAAATTGAAATTAGTGTATTCATTAAAGTAACCTTTTTTAAAAATATTTTAGAGCATGTAGTCAGTGGTGACCAAGTGGAGCATGACCCGGCTACACAACATCAGAAACATGATGCTCCCTCATCAGGTAAAGGGGACCACTCTTATTCCATTAAATGAATTTAATTTTAATTGGTTTATTTAATGAATGTTAGATGTTAACGGGGAATGTAGAGTGATGTTATGGGGGAGGGGCTATATGAGTTTCCACCTTCACGTGGTTGGCCCTGTTAAGTAGAGAATATTAAATTATTATCAAAACAAAGTGAAGCTCAATAAGATAACATAATTTTCTCAATAATGAAATTAGTCACTCCAATCCTTGATCACTTATTGTCAATAGGGATCAATGGAATAATAGACTCATTCCTCCTTATGATGGTACCTTGGTGTAGAGTGATAGTAGACCCACACCTCTATAATCAGACCAAAAGGATCACTCCTAGACCCTATACCCCAAGTAATTTCCTTAAGACCTATCATTGGTAAAAAATTCTCCTAGGATCCACTATTCTCCACATGTCAATATATTCTCCAACTATGATCTCTATTGGATCATGTTCACTATTTAACATTCCTTGTTTTGGTTTCTTGTGCTCAATACACTTCAACATGTCTTACCTATCCCACTCTAGATCACTTGATTGGATCAAATACCCTACACCCTATCATATGGAGAAGCCTATTAAATCTTTGTTTTAAGAACCAAGACATTGATGCAGAGCCAAGTGGATCACTTCTCAAATCCTATTCATCAAGGATAAATTCACAAAAGAGCTTGTGAGATACAACTACTAACATCATGCATCCCAATCTAGTTCACCATTCACCAAGTTAAGATCACTTCAAGAACCCAATTGGATACCCTTCTCCAAGACCTATTAATGGTCAATTCTCTTCTATTGGCTATGTTTCCTTCCACTAGACTCCACACCCTAGTTTTTTCACACACTCATCTGATCCTTCCACACATATTGTAGTTTGTGCTTATTGTAGTTATGAGCTAGGAGTGACTAAATTCAATTCATGTATTTGATTCGTTTCCTCCAAATATCTAAAATCTTCATCTCCACTAAAAATATGAAGGGTTAACTTAGAAAGCTCCATCTTAATAGCTTCAAGTTCAAGTTTTGTAATTATGTTTTCTTCATAGATAGATCTAATCTTATCCAACAATTTCTTTCTATCCTCTTCCATACACATAGAATATTGAAGAGATTCAAATTTCTTGGTTCCTTCAACAAAATTACTCTTAACATTTTGAAGGGACTCATGCATTATAGTTATCTCATCTTGCAATTCACTCTCTCTTTCCATCATTTCTTTCTTTTGTCTCCTACACTCATCTAGTGATCTTTTCAAAAGGTCAATGTCTAATTGAATGGTTTTGTTCTGAAAATCAACAACATCAACTATCTTTCCAATTCGCTAGATCTATTTATGCCCTCTCCATTGAATTTTCATAATGATTAGTATTCTCCATTTCTTTATTCATATTAGACTTCAAAGTTGATAACTGGCCTTCCTTGGCTTGAAGCTCCATATCAAATAGTTGGAATTGGTTTTTTAAATTGATTTCCTCTTTTATATTATCTATTTCCTCTTCTAGAGCTTCTTGAAATTTGAAGGTCTATTATTTGAATGCACCAATTCTACCTTCAGAAATATTTATCTTTTGTAAAATCTCACTAATTATTTGTTCATAATTTTCACATGTAATCTTAAACTCCTCTAATTGTCCCTTACAAACACTCAAATTTTTCTCTAGAAATGAAATTCTTACATCACGCTTACCAATAGTTTTTAAGGAAGCTTCATAATCATGCTTGATGTTGTTCAACTTGTTCTCCTACTCTTGATTGCATTCTTGTAGCTTTTCAATTTGAATCACATAAAGAGAAACATTATTCTCCAATTTTTCCTGATTCTCAAGTTCACCTCATAGTTAGTTCTGTATGTGCTATGAATTGAAGATCCAATTCCACTTATCCAATCACCTCAAATTATTGTGTAATGTCTATTTGTAAATAAGACATCTCTTTCTTTTTCCCACATAGTCTCATTCTTGATACCCAAATTTTGTTCCAAAGTAGTGCATTTTTTGTTGCATAAAGCTAGCTCCTTGTTTGCACCATTTAAGGCCTTGTAAATGTCTTCCATCTTTATATGAGTTTCTAACAATTTAGACTGCAATTCAATGATGGACCCCTACAACTTGCTAATTTGATATTTAGAATCCTACTCCAAATGATCTAAGTTGTTATACACTTCTTTTAGACTTTTTAATGCCCGCCTTTGTTATATTTTTGTTGTCAATATGAATGCAATATAGTAGAGAAGAATAAACATATTGAAAATCCTTTTGAAGCACCAGAAAAAATGTCCATATTCTTTCTGAGAATAAAATTATAAGTTTCAAAATAAAACAAATAGAAGCCATTGTCTAGCTACCTTACATCAATAAGTTTGTTCAACTACTATGCTTCCACTTTCTATTAAATACATACAAACATGCTCTTCCATGCAGAAGATTCATACAAAGTCAAATATCAAATCAGAAGCACATTAAACACATGCACTAAAGGACAAATATTAATCAAGTACAACTAAAGTCAAATACATATATAATATATGTAGTTGTTGACCCTTTGTGTTTGTCCTTGATGACAAAAAGGTATTCAATGAAATTCACATTCAGACTAGATAGTGTTGATATTGATTGTTTTATTGATGTTTTCAGTATATGTGTAGACTTTTATCTCTTTCATGCTCATAGGTATCTTGGATTACTTGGTTCAAAGGATAGATCCTATTTCTAGGCACTTGATCTTATTATTCAAGTATATGTGTCTTTGGGATTTATTTGGCATCATTTATTCATCAGTGATCTTGAACACTTTACATGAGATGGATAATTGGTTATGTTGGTTCTCTATTGATGTTAGTGATATTGAATACTATGGTATCTTTGATCTCCACAGTTTGGTAAGAAGAATGTAATCACATTGGTTCTTATATTAATAGCATATTAAAATTCTATGCTTCTGCGTACATGATTTCATGGAATGGCATAAACTTGATACATTGGTACATGACTTGATTGTTTGGTTTATCTTGGATATCATGATTCAATATTCTATATTTTATTGATAATCTTCTACAACTGTTTCACATATTATTCAACATGTTTATTTGTACCTATGATACTATGCTTCTTTTGAAAACTATTACACACAAAGTCAGTATTGTTACAATTGATATTTAAAGAGCTCACCAAGCACTAGCCTTGACATGAGTTACATACTTTAAAAGAATATATAATCCTATCGGGTACTTATGTATAGCATAGTATAAAGTGAAAAACTTATAACATGTGTTTTGGTGAAAATCATTTTCCTATAAGGATGATAAGGATGTTGTTTGAGCTCATTATTACATGGAAGTTTCATTGACTTTAGAAAGTGACATTAAGCATTTGCTCAACATTATTGAAAATTACTATGTTGGTCTTTATGGACTTGAAATAATCATTCATTTTGACAAAGCATATACTTAATGGGAAAAATAAAGTTAGGGCACATTGGTTTTGTTAGGGATTTTTCTTGGATCAATCACAGTGTTTGAAATACTACTTGAACACTATGCCTCCTAATACTGATTCATACAAAAGAAACACCTAATTGCTGAGGATTGGATAAGATCCTCCTTTGTTTTCAAGCTCCACATGCTTAGGCAAGTTTTACCTCTGAATAATTACTGATTACACAGTATATATGAAAGTGGACACTGATCTTCTATTTACCTTTATTGAATCAACTTATGAAACACTCTGTTGATGACCAAAATCATCTGAATACAGAGCTTAACTAGACAAACCATGATTGTAAGAATAGCAAGAACCAGTAAGATAAGGATTCTCATCCTTCATCCTTTTAAGGTGGGATAACCTAGTGATTCACTCTTTAAGGAATCAAAAAAATGGATTGTATCCTACTGATACAAATCCCTATGAGTTCATCTCATTTATTCTAAGTAACTAAGATATAATTGATTAACTGGATGAAGAAAAGACTGCTAATCAAACCCTAGACCATTGCCTATTCCTTGGGCAAAGAGTCAATGAAAATATGAATCCACAGAAACAAACTAATGAAGATACTATAGAATGCCTTACAAACTATATGCATTCTAGATAGAGTGCCTTACAAACTATCTTCTCATTTCCATACTTCTGCATCAAATCCTTACAACAATGTTTTGCTCTCTGAAATTATTTATGAAACTTAGTTCTCTCCTTGAAAGAAACTCATAAATAATTAGACAAGCTACCTTATAGCTGGTATGTTTGAGATGCCTTACACACAAAACACACTAGAGCTCAAACAAAATATAAAAGAGACAAGACCATATAGAATAGGAATTGCACTATATTTCATTGATCCACACTGCTTCAAAATATCCAGACAATAAACACCAAACTTAGACAAAAAACTAGAAATCTACCTTGCAGTAGAAATTCCAACATCCCATTACAATGGAGAAAAAACTAGATATAGGAGAATGGAGAAAACCATCTCAGTCATCGAAATCTGTCTGTCCCCAAAATATCTGCAACTGCTTCAATCTTTACAGTCATTTTTCCCTCCAAATTTGCATCCTCTTTCACTTGGTCATCTACAACTACATTTACCTTTGCAACAAGATTTGATCCGAAATCAAAACCTCTTTCTACTCTTTCCCACTTCTTTTAAACTGAAAATAAACACCTCCATCAAATTGCTCGTCTTCTCTCGTTTCCGACGATATACTATATGCCTATGTTCTGATAAAAATCAAGCTTCCAGACATTAAATCTCTGAGTAGGCCCTGTCATTTAAATTTTGGATTTAATTCAAATGTGTAAACTATATCATATTTAAATATTTTCAAATCTTTAATCTGGCCTTTTCTTTATTATTTGTGCATTTTAAGCCCAAAAGGCACCAGAATGTGCACAGTGTCATTAGTTGATTGGCCGCTCAAAACTAGTCTTTTAACTCACCTTTAACTCCTGCTCATCTGGAGACTTGGAGAATAAGTAGTCTCTTAGTCTCTGAAACTTTTCCTTGACCTTGAGTCTATCTGGAGACTTGGACACTAACACTAGTCTCTAAGTCTCTAAAGAAATTTGCTAACTATGGTTTTGTCTGGAGACTTGGAGATTACCTTTAGTCTCTGAATCTTCTTCACTTGACCGCTAGCACTGGGAGATCTGACGACCATGCTAGTCTCTAGGTCTCCAAATTTTTCTTGTTAATTTCCAAACCTCTTGAGATCATGCGATTGTGAGTCTCTAAATCTCTAGATTTCTCTTTCTAACCGTCAAACTTCTTGAGACTTTGTGACTAACCATGTCTCCAGGTCTCTGGATTTTCATCTGATTGGCAGTTTCATCTCGTGACTTTGTGACCAACTACCACATGTCCTCCATGTGTCCGTCAATGCTTGTCTACAAAATATCCTTATCTCAGGTCTGTCGGCATGCAGCCCAAGGTGCCTACAAGCAGTTGCGTGCATAGAGCCTCCGCTCTTCAATCTATCTTGTTATGCGAGTGGAGTTGGATATAAACATCTTGAAATTCCCATTCCTGGTGAATGTGGGATAATTATTTTGCAGTGTTTTTAAAGCCTATCTAGTATTTTATCTCAAAACAATGGGGCCCAACGCACACTGTACTCGTCCAGCCAAGGGGCCCGCCAAGTAGCCTCTTGAATTCTTACTTACAATGCAATGTAAGTGGTAGTGTATTTAAAAAAAAATAAAAATGTCTACCCACTGAATGTGGGATAAACACTTGCACATAACTCTCCAATGTTTATTCATTGCAAAAACTACATAATCCTGGATTTTCTCTTCCCGAACTGCTCATGCAAGGCAAGCCAAAGCAACCTCCATGCGTTATGCAAGACCTAGTTTTGTGAGTTGCAAACACACCTTTTGTTGCTTGTGCAAGCTCCAATTTTATGCATGGGTTGTCCTCATTTGAAAATGCAAACAACAACCCTCTAATGTCTTACGTAGGCCCCTTTCAATTTTTTAGTGGGCTCTCCCTTGTTTACACTAGCATTTTCCTTTCATTCTTTGTGATGCCAGCCCCCCATTTCTTTGACTGGCTGCTCACCTTCATTTGCATGAGCTCCTTGCCTTCTTGTGCAGAGCCTCACCTTTCCATGCTACATGCTGGCATCCCTCTTATTTGTGTAAGGCACCACAAACACACCCACTTTCCATGTGTGAATCTCACTTTTGTTGATTGGCTACCAATTCACAAACGTAAGTCTCCTGTTCATGCACTGATCTTTCACATTTGTACAAGGCCTTCATATAGAAATGCGTGAGACCTTCCTTGCCACTTGCACAAGGTATCCCACTTGGCATCCTCCTTCATGCTGCCAGTTTCCATTCTTGCCTTGGCTGCCATTTAATTAACATGAGCCCCTCCCTTATATTGTGCAAGGTAGCACACTTACCTTGTGCGGGGGCTTTCACCATTTGTTGGCCTATGTTGTCTCCTAATTGAGGCTTCCCATACCATTTACATAGGTCATTTTGATCTTACATGAGGCTCCTCATTCATTGCAACTTCCTTTTAGCCTGGCACGCACCAGATCATCAATGATGACAACATGCTAACTAGTAGGATCCCCTTCCTTGATACGAACTAATCATAAATCACCTTCACATTCCTTTGTGCAAGCTACCACTGGATAAAACTATAAGAACACTATTGAAATATTTCCATGTACCATCGTCTGTGAAAGCTATCATTATATTGCCACAATCGGGAAGCTGTGTAAGCTATTCCTTGAGTAATGGGAATATGCTATCACCAAACTAAAATATTTCCTATTTCTAATGTTAACATAAGGAAATCGTTGCTTTTGAATCTTCTTGACACATATCTTTGAGAGAAGGATATACATGACGAGAGCGACTATATAGAAGGTTTCACCATTAGAGCACCTAATTGCCACAAGTAGAGGACACACAGACAACTACCTTAGTAGACCAATTTGAGAGGAGTGTGATGATAACATCGAAGCGGGATGGAGCTACCACTTAAACATAGGAAAGTGAGCTGCTACACATAATCTATGACATCCGAAGATATCCTTTTCAAATGATTTATCTTTGGTTAAAGTACATGCTCAAGTCTCATTTTGCAAACGAGTTCCATGAGACTCGAGAACCAACCAAAAGTCACAACATGCTAATTTATGCAATCTTCTACCATTCTTGTAGTCATGCATTCCTTATATTATGGGGAATAAAATGTTACTTTGTAGGGCCATCCCTTGATAAGGTATGTGGGATGATACCTCGCCAACGCAAATGCAGTTTCTAGATCCCCCCTTTGGTTCATTTGCCACTCAAAATAGTGCCTCCACATTCTTTGCATAAGATTGCTGCAGCTATCCTATGACCACCACCTGTCAGTTTAGTCTCCATTCTTGCTTTACTTTGCATAACAAATTTCTTGAACTGTTGTTGGTCTGAGAATTGAACGTCTAAGAGGATAGTGCGAATCAAGTTAAAAAGATCATGGGCGCAACCAGCCATGGCCTTTTCTTGGACAATAATGTGGCTTGTTGGGTCTACTTCTCCTTTGACTGATGAAGTGGATGGATAAACCAAAGTCCCTCCTGTCTTTCTTCCTATCAACTGATTTAACTACACAAAATCCATGTCTTTTGTGCCCATCTCCAGAAGTGACTGACAAAACAAAGGCATTAATGGAAGAAGACTAGATTTGATCATTTGGAACATTGCAACACTTCCAGATGTAAAGATAACATATATTGCATTTGGATTAGGCCTTCTAAAAATAGGAAATCATATCTTAAAGCTTTGTCACTGCATGAAAGGAACCATTCACATATAGAGATTATAGATCCAAAACTAGCCTCTGCAAACAACTATTTGATACAAAATTTCAATCCTCTAAAAATGACTACTTAGCAATTTAACTCTGTCAATCACTATCAATCTACACAAATTGAGTCTAGAATCCTCTTGTGAAATATAGCAGATTAACTCTTGGATCCTAGAAAATTTCCAAGTTGGTAGACCCTCATACATAGAATGGAGAGAAATAACTCACTTATTATGACCATCAAGTGGCATCAAGAAATTAAAATTCAAAGTTGGCCTCCTGGGTGATTGGTTATTCAACACACAAAAAACTGAATAAATGCCACTTGGATTTGACTTGTTTAAACCATCAAATGAATGCCTCATGGTCTGAAAATCTAGATATAGGTTCACTTTCTCATGGAGAAAACAAATCTTCAATTATCTTGTTCTTATCATCAACTGGTCAATTAGTATGAATCCCCAAAGTCAGCCCTTTACCAACTTCTAATTTCAAAACACAGTGAAACTGCATAAATCAGGTTTGGAATTGGCTAAGAAAACTAAGAAGATGGATTGGCACAAGCCTGAAAATCTTCATGGGGTAACCTTGTCATGATTATAGTATAGGGGAGCATTCAATTACCCATGACACTCAACCAGGTACAAAATGCAAGGCCTGAAAGTAGGTCATTTCGAATTTTGCACTTTCACATTCTGGGAAACTTAATTAATTGCAAAGAGAATGACTTGGGAAAATAGGTCAAACAAGCATATGGGGGGCTGAAAAATGGCATGTTGACTCACCCTCATACCTATAGAATGATGTGACAACTGGCATGCAAAGATCAATCAGAGGGAAAAATATGTAGAACTCCAAAGTATGCTACTTAGTGAAGTTCTGGAAACATACTAAATGCAGATTTTTGGGAACACCTTTAAACAACCACTTCAAAAACATGTCAGAAATGAAATCTAAAAATTCAAACATATTTCAAACATCAAATGATAGGTGATGAACACCCTATCCAAGTGATTTCTCATGAAAATCAATAGGCCCTTTTATTAGTGCACCCGAACTAAGCACCTTTCAAAGAAATTTCAAAGCACTAATCTCATACTTAGAGAAAATTTTCAAAATATGGAGTCAAAACATACTCAAATTTTTGAGCTCCAAAAATGGCTCTGACTTGGGATGCTTTCCCCATGCGGGCATGCAGAGAAACCAAAATCTCTCGGTACAACAGACCAACCAAAACGCTTCTCTGACTTTCCTCTTCTTCCCAAAACTCAGAACCCTTTTATTGAAAGTAAGCACACAACTGAAAGTAAAGCAACTGTACATGGAAAACTTTATTTACAAATGGCCCAAAGCCATCAAACTAAAATCAGTCCTTACCCCTATTAAATAGATGATTTTCATCTCCACACAACAGAGGCAAACTAAAATTATGTGTCTCATCCAGCCGGTTAGAAATAATATGATTCATCTTCAGCATAGTATGTAAAAATTGATCATTACACTCACCATTATCCAACAAGATCAAACCATCAAGCTGCCATGAGCACTGATCATTTTGTGACATCAAAGCATCACAACCTTTATTAACACTACCATGCTGAAAAATGAAACATTCCAACTCAATCTCATGGCTGGACACATCAACACATTGATCATTAGTTTGCAATAAAGGATAAACCATTCTTTCATTATTACTTTGCAAACTAAAGTAGAACTTCTCAAAACAAAAATCTGATTGCACAAAGTTGGAGACAACTTGCTGATCACAAATCACATCAGCATCTTCTAGGAAAGAACAAGCACTGTCAGTTAATGACTCATTAGTCATTTGAAAATATGAGAACACATATTCAGATTTATCACAATAAACCATTCTTTCGTTATTACTTTGCAAACTAAAGTAGAACTTCTCAAAACAAAAATCTGATTGCACAAAGTTGGAGACAACTTGTTGATCACAAATCACATCAGCATCTTCTAGGAAAGAACAAGCACTGCCAATTAATGACTCATTAGTCATTTGAAAATATGAGAACACATATTCAGATTTATCACAATAAACCATTCTTTCGTTATTACTTTGCAAACTAAAGTAGAACTTCTCAAAACAAAAATCTGATTGCACAAAGTTGGAGACAACTTGCTGATCACAAATCACATCAGCATCTTCTAGGAAAGAACAAGCATTGTCAATCAATGACTCATTAGTAATTTGCAAATCTGAGAACACATATTCAAATTTATCACACTTTTTAGCACCAATATGTAGACAAGAACTACTGACATCAGGCTCTTGTAAATCTGAATCCACACTTGAACACACATCATCGTACTCATCAAATATAACTTTATTAAATTTATTACAATGATATGCACCTTCAAAATGATGATTTAAAATAGGGGAAAAGATGTTAATAGATGTTTCACTCATCATGCCATCACTCGAATCACTTTCATCAAAACTTATACATATCGGGCATGGAATTATGGATACAAACTTGGGAGTATGCCTTTGAAAATCAACATCCAAGAGATATGAGATCTACTCACAACTTAGCAAGCTTTTGATTTCACCTTTCATCTCTTTGATTTCACTGCTAATGCTTCAAATTTCTTCCCCATCTAAAATAGGGGCTGAAACCTTTTGTCTCACAACATTTTGTGTAAAGTAATCACTGCAGGAACTTATATCTACATTATAATCACATTCTTTATCTTCACACAAAACATCATCGAGCTGAGACAATGAATCGTTAGCATCATGTTGAGAAAAAGGGAAATCTACAAGCTTAAAGGAATCATTATTTATTGTAGATTCTTCATCCATTCCTTGACATTCATAGATCTCATCATCAGCATAGTAACCAACACTATCAGTATCATAAAATTTGGCACCCTCAGCACAACTAGATTCAACCTGACCAAATGAACTAGATTCAGCAACATCAAATGAACTTATCCATTCTTTAGTATTTTCAAGTGCTTCTTCTCTAAGGGATGCAGTCCAACTGACTGATTCCAGCATACTAAGTTCTAAAAACATCTCAGCATATTGAGAATCTTGAAAACCAAGATCCTTAGGAAGTTTACTACAAGCAATAAGAAATTTCTTGTAGTATGACAGTGATGACTCCTCTTTTCTTTCTCCTATTGCACATATTAAAATTAGAATGAAATTATGTTGGATTTTTTGATTTATCAAATGAAGTTCATCATTATAATTTTCTAAATTTGATTGAAAACTTTCAGATCTGGAAACATCTTCTTGATATATTATAGTTGGAAACTCCATTTTAACGTACTGACAAGACAAAACTACCTATTCTTATGACAATATTTTTTCCAACCTTATGCAACCATTAACTTCATGAACCATTGCATATTTATGATACTCTTTACAATAACTAAAAACTTCAATCGAAAAATATGACTTTGACTTTAAAATTATTTTTTCCCTTTTCTTAGTGACTTGTTCACCTATTAAGGGACCATTTTTTCTTGATAAAAATAGGATTACCTAGAAGTGCTACTACTATTTGATAAAACACTGATTTAAAGTCTCCTTCAAATCACTTTCTAAAACTTCATAGAGTCACCACCTCTTTTCAGAGGACAAATTCTGAATCAGCTGAGAGATCTAATCTCAGATCTGAACCTTCATCCAAAACCAACAAACACAAAACAAATTCACAAGATCTTTGTTTGTCAGAATCACCAAATATATTACAAGAACATACTAATCAAACAGAGACTCAGAGACACCACTCACACTTGGTGAGATAATATAACAAAATTTTATTTGACTCTATCCAATAGATCAAACCCTGGGATGATTCAGAAAAGTAAGGAATTGAGCATCTTAACCTTGCTGTCATTTATTTCTTCCCCAGTAGAGTCACTAATTTGTTAGGGATTTTTCTTGCATGAATCATAGTGCTTGAAATACTACTTGAACACTATGTCTCCTAATACTGATTCAGATAAAAGAAATGCCTAATTACTAAGGATAAGATAAGATCCTCCTTCATTTTTGAGCTCCACATGCTCAGACAGGTTTTACCTCTGAATAATTACTGATTACACAATATATATGAAAGTGGACATTGATCTGCTATTTACCTTTATTGAATCAACTTATGAAACACTTTGTAGATGATCAAAATCAACTGAATATAGAGCTTAACCAGACAAACCATGATTGCAAGAATAGCAAGAACCAATAAGATAAGGATTCTCATCCTTCTTCCTTTTAAGGTGGGCTAACCTAGTGATTCACTCTTTAAGGAATCAACAAAATGGATTGTATCCTGCTGATACAAATCCCTATGAGTTCAGCTCATTTTTTCTAAGTAACTGAGATATAATTGATTAACTGGATGAAGAAAAGACTGCTAATCAAACCCTAGACCAGTGCCTATTCCTTGGGCAAAGAGTAAATGAAAATATGAATCCACAGAAACAAAATAATGAAGGTACTATAGAATGCCTTACAAACTATATGCAATCTAGATAGAGTGCCTTACAAACTATCTTCTCATTTCCATACTTTTGCATCAAATCCTTACAACAATGTTTTGCTCTCTGAAATTACTTATGAAACTTAGTTATCTCCTTGAAAGATCATAAATAATTAGACAAGCTACCTTATAGCTGGTATGTTTTAGATGCCTTACAAACAAACCACACTAGAGAAAAAACATAATATAAAAGAGACAAGACCATATAGAATAGGAACTGCACTGTATTTCATTAATCACCACTGCTTCAAAATATCCAGACAATAAACACCAAACTTAGACAACAAACTAGAAATATGCCTTGTAGTAGAAATTCCAACATCCCATTACAATGGAGAAAAAACTAGATATAGGAGAATGGATAAAACCATCTAAGTCATCGACACCTATCTGTCCCCAAAATATCTACAACTGCTTCCATCTTTATAGTCATTTTTCCCTCCAAATTTGCATCCTCTTTCACTTGGTCATCTACAACTGCATTTACCTCTGCAACAAGATTTGATCCAAAATCAAAACCTCTTTCTACTCTTTCTTGCTTCTCTAAAACTGAAAATAAACACCTCCATCAGAAACCTCATCTTCTCCCATTTCTGACGATATACTATATGCCTATGTTCTGATAAAAATCAAGCTTCCAGACATTAAATCTCTGAGCAAGCCCTGTCATTTAATTCAAATGTGCAAACTATATCATATTTAAATATTTTCAAATCTTTAATCTAGCCTTTTCTTTATTATTTGTGCATTTTAAGCCCATAAGGCACTAGAATGTGCCAAGTGTCATTAGCTGATAGGCCGCTCAAAATTGATCTTTTAACTCACCTTTAATTCCTGCTCATCTGGAGACTTGGAGACTAAGCAGTCTCTTAGTCTCTGAAACTTTTCCTTGACCTTGAGTTTATCTGGAGAATTGGACACTAACACTAGTCTCTAAGTCTCTGAAGAAATTCGCTAACCATGGGTTTTTCTGGAGACTTGGAGATTACCTTTAGTCTCTGAGTCTCTGAATCTTCTTCACTTGACTGCCAGCACTAGGAGATCTGGCGACCATACTAGTCTCCAAGCCTCCAGATTTTTCTTGTTAACTGCCAAACCTCTCAAGATCATGTGACCATGAGTCTCTGAATCTCTGGATTTCTCTCTCTAATCATCAGAATTCTTGAGACTTCGAGACTAACCGTGTCTCCAGGTCTTTGGATTTTTGTCTGACTGGCGATTTCATCTCACAACTTTGTGACCGAATGCTGTGTGTTCTCCATGTGTCCATTAGTGCTTGTATTCAAAATATCCTTATCTCATGTCCACTAGCATGCATCCCAAGGCACCTACAAGTGATCACGTGCATAGAGCCTCAACTCTTCAATCTACCTTGTTATGCAAGTGGAGTTGGAGATAAACATCTTGAAATTCCTATTCCTAGCGAATATGGGATAATTGTTTTGCAGTGTTTTTAAAGCCTATCTAGTATTTTGCCTCAAAACAATGGGGCCCACTTTGCACTGTACTCCTCTAGCCAAGGGGCCCGCCAAGTAGCCTCTTGACTTCTTACTTACAATGCAATGTAAGTGCCAGTGTATTTAAACACAAATAAAAATGTCTACCAACTGAATGTGGGATAAACACTTATGCATGATCCTCCACTATTTATTCATTGCACAAACTATATAATCCTGGCTTCTCTCTTCCCGAACTGCTCACGCAAGGCAAGCCAAAGCAACCTCCATGCCTTACGCAAGACCTAGTTTGGTGAGTTGCTCACACACCTTTTATTTCTTGCGCAAGCTCCACTTTTATGCATGGGTTGTCCTCATTTGAAAATGCAAACAACAACCCCCTAATGTTTTACGCGGGCCTTTTAATTTTTTAGTGGGCTCTCCCTTGTTTACACTAGCATTTTCCTTTCATTCTTTGCGACGCTAGCCCCCCATTTCTTTGACTGGCTTCTCACCTTCATTTGTGTGAGCTCCCTACCTTCTTGCATAGAGCTTCACCTTTCCATGTTACATGCTGGCATCCCTCTTATTTACATAAGGCACCACCAAAACACCCACTTTCCATGCATGAATCTCACTTTTGTTGATTGGATAGCAGTTCACAAATGCAGGTTTCCTGTTCATGCATTGGTCTTTCACCTTTGTGCAAGGCCTTCATACAACACTGTGTGAGACCTTCCTTGCTACTTGCACAAGGTATCCCACTTGGCATCCTCCTTCATGCTGTCAGTTCCCATTCTTGCACTAGCTGCCATTTAATTAACGTGAGCCCCTCCCTTATATTGCACAAGGTAGCACACTTACCTTGTGCAGGGGCTTTCACCATTTGTTGGCCTGTGTTGTCTCCTACGTGAGGCTTCTCATATCATTTGTGTAGGTCATATTTGATCTTACGTGAGGCCCCTCATTCATTGCAACTTCCTTTTAGTCTAGCACTCACCATGTTGGTGCTTGAAACTACAGATTGGAATTCCTATGAGTTTGCCTACCCAATGCTAAGAAAAACAATTGCTCCGGCCAACTAATAGGTTTCAGCCCTTGGGAAGTGACTAAAAACCTCTGCAATTCAGGCTCTACAAGACCTAGGCTGGTAAACCTTTCCCTTGAATTCTGTCTTCAACTTCCAAGGTATTTTATAGCAGATAATAAGATCCTCCAGTTACTAATCCTCTCAAAGTTTGGCAAAAGAGAACTTGAAAGTTATTAGAACTGATAACAATAGATCATAAATATGAAACTGTAATAAATTATTGAAATTTTATTGAATATATAAATGAATTTAGTGGATAAGTCTTCACAGCAATGCAAATCAAAACCAGATGACTGAAATCCTGTATGCAAAAATAGACTAGTGCCTTGCTTCCTTTTGGGCAATAGAGTCAAAATCATCCAACCTTAATGTTCAACCTTAGAGACTGATTCACAAGGAATCAATCACCTCAAATAATCAGTAAAATGGATATACAACTTAGGAAAAACTCTAAGCTATTCTAGAATTCTCTCAAATGACAGACCAATTGATTTATGCATCAATCAAAAGGATTTAACCATGCAAGATGAGCAGACAAACTGAAAATAATTGCAAAGAATCTGACTCAAAAATATATATATTAAATGATCATACTGAGGAAGTTCTAAATGATTTATCTAAGGGACTGATTGCAAATGATAGGAATCTACTTCCAATAAGAGAACAGGTCTACTCATGTATTGATAAAAGAAAACAATTACAAAAAGTTTGGGTTGCAGTGCTGATCAGAAATTATCTAAATAATGATGGTAAAAAAACTCCGTTCCACTATCCTTTACATCAACCTTGATACCCTTTATATAATATTTTATTCAACGGGTGCAACAAGCGAAGGGTTGATGCAACGTTTCATAATCCAATCCTAGACCAGCAACTGAACCATTAAAAATTACAAATAAGAATGATTTAATCATTCCTAAACAATAGTTTATAATCTAGAAAAATTAAATTGGTGCCAGCAAATATAATATAATTATTTCTGCATATTTGCAAATTCACAACATGCCAAAATCTTCATGTCTTTATGTTTCAAATCTCGGTTGATAAATCTTCTTGATATTATCCTGCCAAAACAAGTTAAAAATGTCAGTTTCTTATAAATTCTCAGTTAACAGAATTTAAATAATAATGATAATATGTGCAAATAAATTAAATCATATAGTTATTTGACTATGATTTATTAAAAATTTATTATTTTGTATGTCAAGTAAATCCTTTAAGTTGTCCTCGGTCATTGACCAGACACGACCGCTCATATATATATAGTTCATCACCTTGTAAAATAACATCAAAATATTAGATAATCAAAAATAAAAATGCTAAGTTAACAATAATACTTATATTAAATATCATCTAAGTCCAATACGATTGCGAAATGAAATAATGTTTTTTAAAATATAATATTTACTTCCCTGTTTATCGTTAAAAACCATCGCTCTTAGGACACGGGTCGTGATCTCGCTATTTCGCAAAGCATTATGTCAGAGCTTGCGAAATAGCGATAGCCCTTTGATCTAAAAGTTTACTCTGCCCTACGAAAACCAGGCCCGCATGTACAAGTCATCTCTCACCATCCACTCAAAGGCCGCCAACTAGATTTAAGAGCTCTGAGGCTGTGGGTCCAAGGACACGTGTCTCAATCTCGTGTTTTCGCATAACATCTCCCGAGCCCTCGCGAATTAGTGATAACCGTAGGATTTTCCTTTTGGTGTCGGTAGTGGGTCCAGGGACACATGTATCAATCTCGTGTTGTCGCATAGACTTATGTCAGAGTATGTGAATGAACGCTTATCGTCCGATCAAAAGGTAACAAAACTTTTATAAAGAATGGGCTGCACGTGCACGTCATCCTACTATCCAATCATAAAATGCCAACTGGGATTATTTTCACTTGGGCCTGCGGAGATGTGAGTCAATGTGGGGACAAGGACACGCGACACCATCGCGTAAGTTCGCATAGGTCTTTTGAAACCTATGCGAACTTACGGTGACCGTAGATCTTCTTTAACATGGGTCCCGTTAGAATTTCTGCGCTAGGATAAAAGATATTAAATGACAAAATTTTAACCCGCTCAAAACATTAGAATAGTAAATATTTAAATTCAAAATTTTTTGCAAACCCTAAGTAATTTAAAAATTAAATAACTTTTAAACTATTATAGGTAATAAACTGAAATTTCTACCATGCGTATTTTAAATGATAGAGAACATAATAATATTAAAATAATGAGGAAAATACTAATTTCTTAAAAAAAATAAAAATGTATTAAAAATACTTCCCTGAATGCTTTTAGGTATTAAAATTTATCTCAAAATTTGTGCAACACCAGTGGCTCTTTCTATGGGATGTGTATTTTTACCTGAATACAACAAGATCCTAGCTATCTCTGGAGAGTAGAGCATTAGAAATAATAAAAAAACAAAACAAAGAAACAAACAAGACTAAAAAGAAAAGATTTTAGGAATAAAAAGGTTTAAGAAATTGACCATGCACTGGTAATTCATGAGCATATCCTTCCAGATCTTGTAAAAGATAAGAATTCTCACCTCCCTTACCTGTGATGATAAATGGACCTACCCATAAAGCATCAAACTTGCCATGTTTTCCTTTGTCTTGATCTTTAACGTTCCATCTTAATACTAGGTCTCCTTCTTTGAACTTTCTGTCTTTGGCTTTCTTATCAAATAAATCTTTGACTTTCTGTTGCAATGCAATATTCCTCTCTTGTGCCTGGTTTCTCATTTCATTTAATTTAGCCAGCTCACATAATCTATCTTCCATGAAATCAACCTCTTCCCACTGTTCATCATTAATAAATTTATATACTGGTAACAAATTATTCAAAGGTAAATGAGCCTTCTTCCCATACACCAATTCAAAAGGGGCAAAACCAGTGGACTTCTTTATTGTGATCCTATCAGCCCATAATGCTAATGGTAACTTTGAATCCCAAGCTCTTTTGTTATTATCTAACATCCTCTTGATAATTTTCATAATATTTTTATTGCTAGATTCTGCTTGACCATTACCTTGGGGATGGTAAGGAGATGAATATGATATCTTAATGCCATACTTCTCATTAAATTGAGTGAATTCCTTAGATCTGAAAGACATAGCATTGTCACACACAATTTTATGAGGAACTCCGAATCTAGTCAATATATTCTCAGTTAGGAATTTTATCACAACTTTAGTAGTGGCCTGTCTACTTGGTATAGCTTCCACCGATTTGGTGAAATAATCAGTAGCCACCAATATCCATTTATGTCCTCCACTAGAAGCATCATTGATTTCCCCTATGAAATCTATTCCCCACATCTGAAATGGTTCTTCTGTATTCATAGGATTAAGAGGCAAAGCACCATTATATTTAAGTTTTCCTGAGAACTTTTGACATGATTCACATTTTTGAACATATTCATTTGAGTCCTTAAAAACATTTGGCCAATAATATCCAGCATTCAATATTTTATGTGCAGTGGTTCTAGCTGAAAAATGTCCTCCACACTGACCATCATGAAGCTCCTTGAGTACTTCTTTACTCTGAAACTTGTCTAAACAAAAAAGAAGAATACCATCTATGTTTTTCCAATATAAATCACCTTGAATTAGAACATATTTAGATGCTTTCAACTTCAATGTTCTTTTCTGATTATCATTAAAATCTTCAGGACATTTCATGTGCTTAAGAAAATAAATAATATCAGTATACCATGAACACATCTCAATGTTGGTTTGTGTTTTACTTAAATCCATCTAATTAACTTGCAAAGCATCCATATTAGATTCTACCATTAATTTAGCCAATCCTTGACCTCTGATAATTTTTGTAATTTGTATTTCTATATCAAACTCTTGAACTTGGTTAATCCATCTGCATCTCCTGCCAGTAACTTCTGATTGTCTGAAAACATCCTTAACTGCTGCATTGGGAACATATGCTACAATCTTTGCTCCAACCAAATAAGGTCTAAAAGATTTAACTGCCTTAACAAGAGCATAAGCCTATTTTTCATTAATATCATAATTTAATTCAGAAGCCTGCAAAGTTTTGCAAAAGAAAGCAACTGGTTGTTCATATCCTTCATCATTTTTCTGTAATAAAATAGCAGCAATAGTATAGTATGAAGCAAATGAAAATAACTGGAAAGGCTTGCTATAATCAGGGGACTTTAGGACTGGTGCCTCTTTTATTGCTTTCTTGATATCAACAAAAGCTTCTAAAGCTTCATTTGTCCATTTTATATCGGCACCTTTCTTTAGCATAACTGCAATTGGTTTAATTATCTCAGAGAAGTTAGGAACAAATCTTCTAACAAAATTTATTTGCCCAAAGAAGGATTGAATCTTTTTGACAGTTTTAGGAACTTCTATTTTATCAATTGCAACAATCCTTTTTGGATCTATCTTTACTCCTTCCTTGGATACAATATGCCCTAATAATTTACCTTCTGTAATAGCAAATTGGCATTTTTTAGGGTTCAAAGAGATCCCATATTCAAGAGCTCTTTGAAATATCTTCTCTAGATGTTTACAATGATCCTCAGCCTTCTTGGAGTAAGCAGTCAAATCATCTTGATATATAACCATAATTATGTCAATAAAATCCTTAAATGCAACATCCATTGCCCTTTGGAAGGTAGCCCTTGCATTAGTTAAACCAAATGGCATTCTAGCATATACATATGTGCCCCAAGGTGTAGTAAAAGCTGTTTTGAATTGTTCCCCTTCTTTAACTTTTACCTGATTATATCCCGAGAAACCATCCATCATAGATAATAATTCATTTCCTGTGACTTTCTGCAATAATGCTTCCATGTTAGGTAGTGCGTAATTATCTTTTAGTGATGATATATTACAATTTCTAAAATCAACACATAGTCTAATATCACCATTCTTTTTTCTCACAGGAACCAAATTAGACACCCATGTAGAATGTCTTATAGGCTTAATAATACCGACATCTCTCATATTAATTAATTCTTCTTTCATTTTGGGAGCAAGTGTGGGATTTATAGGCCTTTGCCTTTGTCTGAAAGGTTTACCATTAGGCTTCAAAGGAATCTCATGCTGAAATAAATCTTCACGGTAAGCTTTGAGGTCATCATATGACCAGGCAAAAACATGTCTATATTTCCTCAAAAGTCTGATAATGTCTGATCTTATTTTAGGGGTCAACTTTTTTCCAAGAAATATTTCCCTGGGAGCCTCTTCACTTCCTAAATTAATCTTTTCAATATCAACTTCTTTGGCATTATAATCCTTTTTATTATTCATAGCATCTTTATTATCAAATAATCTCTCTATTTCCACCAGGCCTTGTGGAACTTTATTTGTTTTAAGCTGAATAATCTCTTGCCCATATAATGATTCTTTTCCATTAGTAACTTCAACATGTGCATTCAAATCAATCAAATGGTCCTCATATTCCTCTTCACATGCCAGAAACTTTATTATATCCCTGTCATCTTGAAAAATTTGCCAATTATTTATGTTGTTAGGAACAGCCGGCCTGGTCTTGATTTCAACCTGCACTATATCTTCACAAGGAATATTATTATGTTTCAAAGCAAGGTTAGCCATAAAATCTGCAAGAATATTCTCAGACCTATCTATCCAATTTATGGAAAAGGCATCAAAACATTCCATAGAATCCCATACTTCATTTTTATATCTTTTAAGAAGAGTTTGTTTAGTAGCAAATTTGGATTTTACTTGGGATATGATTAATTCATAATCACCAAAAACACTTAAGCATTTTATACCATGTTTACTTGCTATTTTTAATCCAAGTAAAAGGGCTTCATATTCAGCCATATTATTAGTACAGTTAAAATTTAAAAGAAAAGAATATTTAAACATTCTTTTATCGGGGGCAATAAAAATTATACCAGCTCCGTTACCTTCCTTGCAACATGCTCCATCAAAATACATCTTCCATACTGCATTACTAGTTAAATCTACATGTATCTTGATGGGATCAATATTTATCATAGCATTTTTAGAAATACTTACTTGAAAGTTATCCATGTCAGAGTGGCAGAAATGAGTAACTAAACTCGGATCCACATCCTCAATAATGTAAGGACTCCTAGCTTCCCTGTCAATTCTCATATTCTTGCCATTCACTGGTATGGAAGCATAAGATAAATCTAATTGAATGCTACCTCCTACTAAATTAGACCATTGTCTGGATAGAAGCATACCATAATTTGCTGGAACATCTACTACAGTGATATCCGTTTGATAAGAAATTTCAGGACATATAGGAAACTTGAATTCAACATTTTTCATAATTCCTATTACAGGGACAGATCTATTGTCCATAGCATAACATTTACCAAATTTAGTATCTACATCCATGCCTAGTTCTTTCATTACGTCTTTTGGCATAATATTTACAGCAGCACCAGAATCTATCATGCAATTTTTTATTAATTTATTATTTATCAATAGAGTGAGATAAAAAGGATCAATTTGATCTCCATTTTTGCTTAAAGAAGTTCCTAGATAAATAGCTGGATTTTCCTTTACTTCTTGGTTAAGATCTTCCTTATTACCTACATTGGACAATATTTTCAATGCTTCACTTTTACATTCAGGAATTTTAACTATTTCAAGTAAAGGAACTGATATTTTAACTTGAGATAAAGCATTAGACATAAATGAACAATTAGGGGAAGTTATACTGACCAATTTTTCTTTTGCTATCTTTGGATGGTCCAGAAGTTCTACCTTTTTGTCTTGAGCAATACCTTGCTGACTTGATTTCCTTTGATTGTTTTTACACTTCTCTTGCTCTGCATTGATAGTTCGGTTTCTTAATTTGTAGTTACTTCTTGCTTCTACCACTGCTGCTATTGTATACGCTCTTCTTTCCTCTTCTGTTGACTGTCTTACTCTAGGCATATCTTCTTGATCATTTTCATATTGATACACTCTATTCAGATCATCATAATTGCAATATTCATCAGAAGAACTTTGATCATCATAAGACCACATAGGACTTGTAGACAAAGCATTTATTACAGGCCTTTGACAATTCTCATCTTCTTGCAAACTCTGGGCTACTATGCAATATTTAGCAGAATGAGGTAATTTGCAGGGTTCACACCAGGGCTGATCATCCACCAAATGATTGTTTTTAATTAGTGGATTAGGATTATGTAATTCTTTATTTACAGGTCTCCCATCTTTCCATTCTGTTTTGTAGGGCATATCTTGTAACCTGTATTTATCATTCTTGTATGGCATTTTGTTATTTTGATTATATCTGAAATTATCTCTGCCACTATTAACTTGAATATTTTTTACCATGTTCATTAGCTTATCAAACTTGTCCTCCTCCTTCTGCTGTTTGGGTTCCTTTGGGTTAAACAATCTGTTATCCTCTCTTTTTGTAATTATGCCCGCTGCTCTTCTATTGCTTTCAATCATTATTGCAATTTTAAGAGCATGTGCCAAACTTTGAGGTTTATGAGATCTTATTTCATAGTTAATTTTACTATCAAAGGCACTCATATAAAAATCTATCAGAAATGCATCAACAGGCTGAATTTCCCTTAGAATTTTATTTAGAACTTTGTTAAATCTTTTATTGAATTCAGCCACTGTCTCATTTTGATTCTTTTTCATACTCGTTATTTCATGGGAAGCAAAAGAAGTTTCATTTTGATTACCAAATTGCTCAGTAAATTGATTTGCAAATTCATCCCAGCTTGAGATAGATCTATCAGGCAAGCTCCTGAACCATTCAGCAACATCTTCTATGAGAGATTGAGCAAACAATTTCATGTAAACATCTTCATTAAATTCCTCAAATTCTTGTATAATGCTCTTTAAATTTATGCAATGACTCTTAGCTGATTCTATTCCATTCCCTGAGAATTTTGGAATGACTTTCCTTAATTCTTTAGTTATTTCATTTGGGAATCCCCTTATGCCATAAAAATCTAACTGCCTGTATCTATCTGAAACCATTGGAGCTCTGTAATTATTTGTATTCTGATTAAACCCATTCCTTTGGTTCTAATTATTATTCCTGAATCTTTGATTGTTCCTTAACCCAAAATTTTGATTAGCATTATTTTCCTTTTGACCAAAATCTTGATTCCTATTTTGACATCCATTTTGCATTTTACCATTGTTTTGTTTCAGCTGAGTGGATGCATTAGAATTTGTTTTATTATTATAACGTTCTCCATCATTCCAATCATGATCTTTATTATTTCCTTTATTATATGATTCAAACAAAGGATTATTGTAATCACTAAAACTAATTCCATGATCCTTTCTATGAGGAGGAAAATAAACATGATTTACATTACCTTCCAAAGTAGCATCCTGCCTTGGTGATTTAATATCTTCCCTCTATATCCCCATTTTCCTCAATACATCAGTAGGCTGTCTTTTCAGAGCTGCAATCATATCTTCATCTGCTTCACCAGCCTCAGCCATTTCTCTGAACAAGATGTCCCATTTATTTATTCTTTCTTCCTTTTTCAAATCTTCAGAATTTGATTCATGTTGAATCCCATCATTCCTAGAAG
Organism: Chamaecyparis obtusa; assembly: GCA_027943335.1. Taxonomy (NCBI): domain Eukaryota; kingdom Viridiplantae; phylum Streptophyta; class Pinopsida; order Cupressales; family Cupressaceae; genus Chamaecyparis; species Chamaecyparis obtusa. The sequence goes on from BSBK01005967.1 coordinate 60,041, forward strand.
ATGGATTATAATCTTCATTGTCTTCTTCACTATTTTTAAGGCTTGGGACATGAAATTGTTCATAAGCATACATTATATCATCTTTATCAGAATAAGTCATCTTTGATGACATTTTAGAGTTTGTGGTCTTTTTCAAACTCCAATCCAGTTCAATGTGATTTGGTTTCAAGGATCTTCTTCCTTTCATGAAAACAGAGAAAAAACCTTGACTAATATTTATTTACTTCAAAAACTTTGTGTAGAGTCACCACTTTCCTATTGGAAAGAATAACTTTTTGTCTGGATTCGTCCTTCCAGCAGAGTGCACTATCAAACAAAATTTGGTCTTCAATACTGAAATTATGAAAACAACTCCCCAGTAGAGTCACCAATCTGTTGGTGCTCAAAACTACAGATTGGAATTCCTATGAGTTTGCCTACCCAATGCTAAGAAAACCAATTGCTCCGGCCAACTAACAGGTTTCAACCCTTGGGAAGTGACTAAAAACCTCTGCAATTCAGGCTCTGCAAGACCTAGGCTGGTAAACCTTTCCCTTGAATTCTGTCTTCAACTTCCAAGGTATTTTATAGCAGATAATAAGATCCTCCAGTTACTAATCCTCTCAAAGTTTGGCAAAAGAGAACTTGAAAGTTATTAGAACTGATAACAATAGATCATAAATATGAAACTGTAATAAATTGTTGAAATTTTATTAAATATATAAATGAATTTAGTGGATAAGTCTTCACAGCAATGCAAATCAAAACCAGATGACTGAAATCCTGTATGCAAAAATAGACTAGTGCCTTGCTTCCTTTTGGGCAATAGAGTCAAAATCATCCAACCTTAATGTTCAACCTTAGAGACTGATTCACAAGGAATCAATCACCTCAAATAATCAGTAAAATGGATATACAACTTAGGAAAAACTCTAAGCTATTCCAGAATTCTCTCAAATGACAGACCAATTGATTTATGCATCAATCAAAAGGATTTAACCATGCAAGATGAGCAGACAAACTGAAAATAATTGCAAAGAATCTGACTCAAAAATATATATATTAAATGATCATACTGAGGAAGTTCTAAATGATTTATCTAAGGGACTGATTGCAAATGATAGGAATCTACTTCCAATAAGAGAACAGGTCTACTCATGTATTGATAAAAGAAAACAATTACAAAAAGTTTGGGTTGCAGTGCTGATCAGAAATTATCTAAATAATGATGGTAAAAAAACTCCGTTCCACTATCCTTTACATCAACCTTGATACCCTTTATATAATATTTTATTCAACGGGTGCAACAAGCGAAGGGTTGATGCAACGTTTCATAATCCAATCCTAGACCAGCAACTGAACCATTAAAAATTACAAATAAGAATGATTTAATCATTCCTAAACAATAGTTTATAATCTGGAAAAATTAAATTGGTGCCAGCAAATATAATATAATTATTTCTGCATATTTGCAAATTCACAACATGCCAAAATCTTCATGTCTTTATGTTTCAAATCTCGGTTGATAAATCTTCTTGATATTATCCTGCCAAAACAAGTTAAAAATGTCAGTTTCTTATAAATTCTCAGTTAACAGAATTTAAATAATAATGATAATATGTGCAAATAAATTAAATCATATAGTTATTTGACTATGATTTATTAAAAATTTATTATTTTGTATGTCAAGTAAATCCTTTAAGTTGTCCTCGGTCATTGACCAGACACGACCGCTCATATATATATAGTTCATCACCTTGTAAAATAACATCAAAATATTAGATAATCAAAAATAAAAATGCTAAGTTAACAATAATACTTATATTAAATATCATCTAAGTCCAATACGATTGCGAAATGAAATAATGTTTTTTAAAATATAATATTTACTTCCCTGTTTATCGTTAAAAACCATCGCTCTTAGGACACGGGTCGTGATCTCGCTATTTCGCAAAGCATTATGTCAGAGCTTGCGAAATAGCGATAGCCCTTTGATCTAAAAGTTTACTCTGCCCTACGAAAACCAGGCCCGCATGTACAAGTCATCTCTCGCCATCCACTCAAAGGCCGCCAACTAGATTTAAGAGCTCTGAGGCTGTGGGTCCAAGGACACGTGTCTCAATCTCGTGTTTTCGCATAACATCTCCCGAGCCCTCACGAATTAGCGATAACCGTAGGATTTTCCTTTTGGTGCCGGCAGTGGGTCCAGGAACACATGTATCAATCTCATGTTGTCGCATAGACTTATGTCAGAGTATGTGAATGAACGCTTATCGTCCGATCAAAAGGTAACAAAACTTTTATAAAGAATGGGCTGCGCGTGCACGTCATCCTACTATCCAATCATAAAATGCCAACTGGGATTATTTTCACCTGGGCCCGCGGAGATGTGAGTCAATGTGGGGACAAGGACACACGGCACCATCGCGTAAGTTCGCATAGGTCTTTTGAAACCTATGCGAACTTACGGTGACCGTAGATCTTCTTTAACATGGGTCCCGTTAGAATTTCTGCGCTAGGATAAAAGATATTAAATGACAAAATTTTAACCCGCTCAAAACATTAGAATAGTAAATATTTAAATTCAAAATTTTTTGCAAACCCTAAGTAATTTAAAAATTAAATAACTTTTAAACTATTATAGGTAATAAACTGAAATTTCTACCATGCATATTTTAAATGATAGAGAACATAATAATATTAAAATAATGAGGAAAATACTAATTTCTTAAAAAAAATAAAAATGTATTAAAAATACTTCCCTGAATGCTTTTAGGTATTAAAATTTATCTCAAAATTTGTGCAACACCACACCAGATCATCAATGATGACAACATGCCAACCAATAGGATCCCCTTCCTTGATACGAACTAATCATAAATCACCTTCACATTCCTTCATGCAAGCTACCACTGGATAACACTGTAGAACACTATTGAAACATTTCCTTATACCATCGTTTGGGAAAGCTATCATTATATTGCCACAATCGGGAAGCTGTGTAAGTCATTCCCTGAGTAATGGGAATACACTGTCACCAAAATAAAATATTTCCTATTTCTGATGTTAACATAAGGAAATCGTTGCTTCTGAATCTTCTCGGCAAAGATCTTTGAGAGACAAATATACATCACGAGAGTGACTATACAGAAGGTCTCACCATTAGAGCACCTAAACACCACAAGTAGAGGACAGAAAAATGGCTACCTTAGCAAACCAATTTAAGAGGAGTGTGTTGATAACATCAAATTAGGATGGAGCTACCACTTAAACATAGGAAAGCTCTCCCTTGTTTACACTGACAGTTTCCATTCATTCTTTGCGATGCCAGCCCCCCATTTATTTGACTAGCTTCTTACCTTCATTTGTGTGAGCTCCCTACCTTCTTGCGCAGAGCCTCACCTTTCCATGTTACATGCTGGAATCCCTCTTATTTGTGTAAGGCACCACAAACATGCCCACTTTCCATGCATAAATATCACTTTTGTTGATTGGCTAGTAGTTCACAAACGCAGGTCTCCTGTTCATGCACTAGTCTTTCACCTCTGCGTAAGGCCTTCATATAGCACCGCATGAGACCTTCCTTGCCACTTGCACAAGGTATCCCACTTGGCATCCTCCTTCATGTTGCTAGTTCCCATTCTTGTGTTGGCTTCCATTTAATTAATGTGAGCCCCTCCCTTATATTGCGCAAGGCAGCACACTTACCTTGTGCAAGGGCTTTCACCATTTGTTGGCCTATGATGTCTCCTACATGAGGCTTCCCATACCATTTGTGTAGGTCATTTTGATCTTACATGAGGCCCCTCATTTATTGCAACTTCCTTTTAGCCTGGCACACACCAGATCATCAATGATGACAACATGCTGACCAGTAGGATCCCCTTGCTTGATACAAACTAATCATAAATCACCTTCACATTCCTTCATGCAAGCTACCACTGGATAAAACTATAGAACACTATTGAAATATTTCCATGTACAATCATCTGGGAAAGATATCATTATATTGCCACAATTGGGAAGCTGTGTAAGCCATTCCTTGAGTAATGGGAATATGTTGTCGCCAAACTAAAATATTTCCTATTTCTGATGTTAACATAAGGAAATCATTGCTTCTGAATCTTCTCAGCATAGATCTTTGAGAGACGGATATACATCATGAGAGCGACTATGTAGAAGGTCTCACCATAAGAGCACCTAACCGCCACAAGCAGAGGACACACGAACAACTACCTCAGTAGACCAATTCGAGAGGAGTGTGCTGATAACATCAAAGGAGGATGGAGCTACCACTTAAACACAAGAAAGTGAGCTACTACACATAATCTCTTACATCCGAAGATATCCTTTTCAAATGATTTATCTTTGGTTAAAGTACATGCTCAATTCTAATTTTGCAAATGAGTTCCATTAGACTCAAGAACCAATAGAAAGTCACAACATGCTAATTTTTGCAATCTTCTACCATTCTCATAGTCATGCACTCCTTATATTATGGGGAATAAAATGTTACTTTGTAGGGCCATCCCTTGAAAAGGTATATGGGATGATACCCCCGCCAACGTAAATGCAGTTGCTACATCCCCCCTTTGGTTCATTTTCTACTCAAAATAGTGCCTCCACATTCTTTGCGTAAGCTTGTTGCAGCTATCCTATGATCACCACTTGTCAGTTTACTCTCCATTCTCACTTTACTTTGCATAACAAATTGCTTGAACCGTTGCTAGTCTAAGAATTGAACGTCTAAGAGGATAGTGTGAATCAAGTTAAAAAGATCATTGACGTGACCAGCCATGGCCTTTCCTTGGACAATAATGTGGCTTGCTGGCTCTACTTCTCCTCTGACTGATGAAGTGGATGGATAAACTAAAGTCCCTCCTATCTTTCTTCCTATCAACTAATTTAACTGCACAAAATCCATGTCTTTTGTACCCATCTCCAGTAGCGACTGACAAAATAAAGGCATTAATGAAAGAAGACTGGATTTGATCATTTGGAACATTGTGGCACTTTGATATGTAAAAACAACATATATTATATTTGGATTAGGCCTTCTAAAAATAGGAAATCATATCTTAAAGCTTTGTTACTGCATGAAAGGAACCATTCACATATAGAGATTATAGATCCACAACTGGCCTCTGTAAACAACTGTTTGATACAAAATTTCAATCCTCTAAAAATGACTACTTAGCAATTTAACTCTGTCAATTTGCACAAATTGATTCTAGAATCCTCTTATGAAATATAGTAGATTAAATCTTGGATCCTAGAAACATTCCAAGTTGGTAGACCATCATACATAGAATGCAGAGAAATAATTCACTTATTATGACCATCAAGTGGCATCAAGAAATTAAAATTTAATGTTGGCCTCATGGGTGACTGGTTATTCAACACACAGAAAACTGAATAAATGCCACTTGGATTTGACTTGTTTAAACCATCAAATGAATGCCTCATGGTCTGAAAATCTAGATATAGGTTCACTTTCTCATGGAGAAAAAAAAAATTCAATTAGCTTGTTCTGATCATCAACTAGTCAATTATTACAAATCCCCAAAGTCATCCCTTTACCAACTTCTGATTTCAAAACATAGTGAAACTGCATAAATCAAGTTTGGAATTGGCTGAGTAAACTAAGAAGATGGATTGGCACAAGCCTAAAAATCTTCATGGGATAACCTTGTCATGATGAAACTATAGGGGAGCATTCAATTATCCATGACACTCAACTAGGTACAAAATGCAAGGCCTGAAAGTAGGTCATTTGGAATTTTGGACTTTCACATTCTGGGAAACTTAATTAATTGCAAAGAGAATGGCTTGGGAAAATAGGTCAAACAAGCATATGGGGGGCTGAAAAATGGCATGTTGACTCACCCTCATACCTATAGTATGATGCAACAACTGGAATGCAAAGATCAATCACAGGGAAAAAGATGCATACCTCCAAAGTAGGCTACTTAGTGAAGTTCTGGAAACATACTAAATGCAGATTTTCGGGAACACCTTTAAACAACCACTTCAAAAACATGTTAGAACTGAAATCTGAAACTTCAAACCTATTTAAAATTTCAAATGATAGGTGATGAAAACCCTATCCAAGTGATTTCTCATGAGAATCAATAGGCCCTTTTATTAGTGCATCTGAACTAAGCACCTTTCAAAGAAATTTCAAAGCACTAATCTCATACTTAGAGAAAATCTTCAAAATATGGAGTCAAAACATACTCAGATTTTTGAGCTCCAATAGGTTCATCATTTCATTGTGAAGTTTATACCCTATTTTTTGCAAGATTCCATGATTGATAGAGTTTCAACAATCATGAGCTTGTTGCTTGCATTCCGGTTATGGGTTTTGGTTATGTTGATTCTCATGTCGTTTGGAATCCAATGATGGTTGTTATTAATGATTCTCATGTCAATTTTATTAATGGATGAAAGAATGAATGAATGTTAGAAACTCCTAAGGCCCTGTCCACAATCCCTCATATCCATTTGATTTATTAACACAACTTCCAAACAAGACAAACAAACTTACCATGACATTATCCTACTATGACAACTATGAACAATCTTTGAACCTTTACTTGTATAGCCCTACCCTTGGGCACTATGCCTTCTCCAAGACCTTTAATATGTTGTATACTATCCCCTCCAACCTTCCTTCAAGCCTCCAAGACCATAGCACATCAATTATAATTGTTGACATATTTTAGATATTGACTTAGGGTAGATATGAACCCAACACAATATGTGAATGAATCTTGATCACTTTCCATGAACACATCATAAGTATATATATCAAGTTACCATCCTATTCATAAAAAGAACCATCCAAACAAAATTCATGAGGATTGGTTAAAAGGTTCCATTCTAATGATGACCAACTATTTTGCATGGTGCACATGGTTTATTCTCTAGGTTTTCATCTTAACCCTACCTTTATATTTTTATAAAAAGAATAATTACCTCAATATGTAATGTAAACATTGATATATTATACTCGATTTTGCAGGCTAAAATCATTAAGTTTTATCTAGCTCAAATGTCCCTGATAACATTAATGTGTTTTATTGCCTCATTGTAATTAGGCGTGGTGGCCTTAATTTTTGAACAAAAGCTTTTGGCCCAGGCTTTTGGACAGAGTCTTCAGCTATTGGCTATAGCCTATACTATATGAATTATATGCACATGTTTATAGCTATGGTTAGAATAGACAATCCACATAATGTTTACTGGTTAAATATGGCCGATAGTTGTCTATTTGGGGTTTTGTTTATGTAGGGAATAGTGATTTCAATGCTGGCATACTTCATGCAGATGTGGTGCATCAGCCAAAAAGGGCCAATTTTCGTAGCTATGTTCTCTCTTATACTGTTGGTCATAGTTTCCATTTTGTCACCTGTTGTGCTAGATGAATAACTTCATCTGGGAAGGTGAACACATGGATTGTATTCATTATATCAATAGGTTGATATTTTGATTTTAATATGTTATTTTAAATTTTGATTTGTTTAAGCATTTCATCTAAATTTAGATTAATAAATGGATCTTGTAAAAAATGTATAATTTAATTATATTTTCATAATTTATTGATGTATCATATAATTTTTTTTGAATTTGATTATTTTTTTAAATTTTTACATCAATGTTTCAGCTTACTCTTTAACATCTTGTTGACGGGTCACCCTCTAACATCATGATGGATCGTGACTAAAACCTTAATGAATAATTACACATAATCAAATATAAAAATAGCTATATGAACTTCATAGAACTTTGAATACTGGTATTGTAGAGTTTTCCTGAAGTGCAAATTAACCTACAAAAATGACCATACATACCTATCCAAGTCGTTCAGAACATGAATATAAGTATTTTTGGGTAAGGATTTTGCTCCAGACATTGGAATTTTGGAAGTAACTATCTTCTAGGAACAATGTGTATGAAGAGGTGAAAGATTGTTTGAAGAGCTCCTAGGAGTTCACTCAACTCCTTCTAGAAGTTGACCAACTAGTAGACCAGGTGCTTCTCACTATTTCATATTGTTGTAACTTGGTAATAGGTTAGAAAGGAAACATTTCATGATCATTGTTGTTTTTTCGTAGCTATAATTAAATATGGTAGTTACTATTGTTAAATCTTATTAATCTCATGTGCTTATGAACTTTCATACAAAGATTTTATCCACTAAAATCTATCCAAAAAAATAATACATTATTCTTCACAATGGGGTAGTGAATGATTCCTTATGCACAACCTTTTCAAGTATAATACGTAAAAAAACTAATCTTTCCATTATGCTTTGATGGCTGGCTAGACACTATTATGTTTGAGGCATTCTCTCAAACAAAGTTCATGTGCGCTACCTAGTGTCCATGCTTCTATATTTCTCATAGATGTCTACCAGAGCATTGCCAATTGTATATGAACAAAGTTATTTTATAGGGGGTGTGGTTTATCAAAAGGAAAGAATGATAAGGTTGGAGCAATAAGGGTTTCTTGTAAGACTAATGTGGAAAAACCTTAATACTTTAGCAGCAAAAACTAGGAAAAAGACTCAATTAACCACTTACCATAGTACCTACCAAGTTTCCCATGCTATTTACAATCATTTTGCATAGGTTATTCAATAAATTGGTCAATGCCAATCAATGAACTAGATCAAACCATAAATTTAAAAATAAAAAAAAACATTCATTTTACATGATATTAAATAAAAAATCATGAATTTTTTAAAATGAATTTGGGGTTATTTTTCTTATAAACACCTCAAAATTATTCTTTTGTTATTTTTTCATTCTCAATAAAAAAGTAAACACATTTTTAGGCTTTCCCAAGTGATTGTACATCAAACCAAAAATCTTGTGATCATCAAACTAGGTCTAATCTAAAGTTATGTCAAATAAGATAAATCAAATTATCTAGATGAGATTCATCACACACCATAATCAATTGTATTCACTGGATAGACATTTAGTGAAGAGGATTTGGATATCTTGAATGAGGTTAATGATGATTATGATCACACTCATTTGGAGAAAATGGTCGTAGATGCAATGACATCAACTTCCACTTTACATATCTATTCATGGCCTTAGAGGATATTTGAATTTTGTAGTAAAAAATCTTGTTTTGTATATTTGTAATGAATCTATTACAATGTGTAATCTATGATTAAAACTTTGATACTTCTAAGAATTTTAGAATAATTGGCAACACTAAATCTTTATTTGTCTTATAAATGAAGTTTGGACTTTGTTTCTCTTTATACAAACTCTATCTAGAATGAAATAACAATTTCAATTATTTTTGTGATTTTTATGATTTAACACTGTGTAATTGAATTCATTTTACGCTATCATTTTTCCATGTCATTGCAATCTACGTATGATACTACTATGCTTCATACATTTGAAACCCTAAAACCTACATTTTTAGATTTGGTTTTCATGCCACATGAGAGAAACTTTGCATAGACATATGACACAATGATCCTTGATGAAAAAAAATTTGAATTAGATTTTTTCCAACTTGAATACAATTGGGGAATTTATTATTTCAAATAACATTTGTTATTAAAGACATGTAAAGGATTCCCTCCAAATATCACTCATTGGGACTTGAAGAATCAAGACATTCAAATAGCAAGGAAAAGAAGACAACACCAATGTTGGAAATTTTTTGTATACTTCTAATAAAAAAGGTTGGTTGGATAATTGGGTTTGCTAGTTTCACCCAGACAAACTATTAAAATGTTTTTTTGATGTTCCTAGTATTAATAGCCACATGTGTAAGGATTGACTCAGATGTAAGCTTTTTTCCATGGAAATAGCCACCCAAGATCAAGGAGCTTCGGTGAAAGTACAATAAGACCCAAAATAAAAACAAAATAGTTATTTTTGATCAATGTATGAAAATATATAAATGAGATTGATGTGCAAGAGTTAATGTGATGTGAATATATAAGATACAACAAATTAATTAAAAAATGGAATTAGAGCATTCTTATCTAGTATGAACTAGTAATAATAGAGTTTTAGTGGTGTCTTAGGTTGAAGCTTGAAGTTACTCATAGTTCTTAAAAATGTAGGTTGGAAAGTTTAGAAATAATAGATGCCTCTATGTTTGTGGTAGAGACTTCACAACTAAGGTTGCATCATTGGATTGTATAGACTTAAAATTTTTAGAGCATATGTACCTTGGTTGACAAAAATCTATAGTCATTTTTAAAAACATGTATGCCTTGTTCAATAAAAATCCACAATGCTTGTAGAGTAGAAAATCAATCTACTAGAGTATTTCCAACTATAATATATATCCATATCTCTACTAGGTTATATTATCTGAATTCCTCTAGGATTGGAATAGTATATCTTCTATGAAGCTTGAAGCTTCATATTGTATTCTAACGTACATTTTGCATGCATGTCTACCAGAGTATTTCCAACTATAATATATGACAAAATTCCCCTAGCTACTATGCTTTGATGGATGCAAATAACCTATTTCAAAGCTTTCATTTTGGCACAGGAAGGGAGGATGTTGGAGTTTCTAAATCCTTTTCAACAAACAATGAGTCTACATATCCTGTAATCATAGCATTCCATGAAATGACATCTCTTTAAAGCACTTTGTCAAACAATCCACATGCATTGTTCGGGCTTCCATATGTAACACAAATTCATTGATACATTATACTTGATTACATATGATTGTACAAACATGAATATCTATGGTCAACAAACTATATTCTCCACATTATTGATTTCCCTCTCAATATGCATCATCAACTTCCTCAAGTGGTTATAGGACAATGAAACTCAATGTCATAACCCATATTAAAATTTTTTTTTATTGATAACTGTCGCGATTGCAACATTAACCAATGATATTGTTCGATGGGAATGTTATACTCACGATGACATCCCCATCAAATTTTTTTATACACGACCATCGCAATTATGATACCATCTTAATGCTTGAGATGGAAGTTGACATTGCAAATGAGAACTCATTGAACGGTGGATGAATGACTATTTCTGATGCCAAGACCATCAGAATTGCAACAACGTTCCTGACAGTCGCACTTTACAACATAAAAAATCCAATGACTAGTTGCGACTATTTGTTGTCGGTTGTCTAATAGTTAGCTGTTGGAATTTGGCACCAAATGTATTAGTGTATTTGAAGGATCATAAAATACATTCATATGACATGATGGAGCACACACTTAGTGGATCAAATACTAGTGTTATGCCTTCATATTCTAAGGGAGACATGAGTGATGCTTATTTGGATTGGTATTTGATCAATCATGAAGCACTGAAAGAGTTTTCTAGTAATGAGTCCCATTATATTGATAGCTCTTTGACAAAGCATGTGGATCCCACTTCTCAAACTTGTGGCACACAACATGGATGCATATACTTTTGATTGGCATACCTTTGGAGGCAGAAATATTTAGCTGAGCTATGATTTGAGGTTAGGTGGCATTACTCTATTATTTTATTTTAAGCCTCTAATATTTGTGTTATATTCAGAATATGATGTAGGAGATGAAAATAAGAATGATGAAATTTCTGATCTAGTTCTAGTTTGTGGAGTTCAACCTTGTACCTTAATAGAATAAAGTTGTTCTACCATATGGACCATGGGTTTCCTTCAAGGTTCTTGGCAGATAGAATTTCTCAGATATTGGGTGGTGATTTGGAGTATCTTCTCCTTGGAGAAGGTCATAGGGATGTCATTCTATAATCCTACATCATGGGATATAATTTCTCTTTTCACATTGGAGTTGGTGTGTGGATTTGTACTAACAACATTTTGGGATGCTTCTATTTCTACCTATATTCTATTTATGAGGATGCGATGGTTTAGAGTCTAGGTAGTGGCATCATTGACACACTTTTCACTGGGATCTCGATGAGTTTCTCAAAAATAAAAGGAGCATTGATAATTTTATTAGAGTGGAACAACAAAATTGTGGAGGCTTGAGTTGGTGTTTTAGAGTTCACATCCTTCATCACTTTTTAACATGCATCATTTTTTATAGCACATTGAATTGTACCTTAATAGATTTTTATAGAGAATTTTTAAAGAATTGGAGCATACAATTTGGTAATTTCTTGAGGAAAAGAAATTTACAGAAGGGAGGACTTTTCATGTCCCCTTTTTAAAAAATAGAACTTACTATTTTTAGTAAATCAAGATGCCCAAAAATAGCAAGTGGAGATGGAAAAATAGTTTTAGATTTAATATTAAAATTTGATGAACAAAATAAATATAGTTTATTATTAATCATCAAATTAATATTAATTATTGATTTACCCCAACTTGGGCATTGGACTTGGTGGTCCCATGGGTTGGATGAGAATTACAACAATAATTGTTTTATGATGGTTTATGACAAGTCAAGACAAGTGGCAACTTACATGGTAATGGAAGGTTTCTATAAACACTTGGCATCTATGGTTACATGCATTACATGCAAGATGAAATATTTCCTTGGTCGTGAGTTTTGGAAAATGCTTTTTTAAGGTGTAAACAGATTCCTTACAAGTGGTATAACATGAAAGACTGATTTTAGAAGGGTTATAATGCATTTTATGAAATTTGTAAAAGCCTAAATTTAGGAGGGAATATTTGGACGTGATTCCAATGTCTGGTGGAAGTTTCTAAAAGAATGGGAGTCTATAAGTATTGGCCATTAACATGCAAAAGGATCTTTTTCCATTATTCAATCACAACTTTGTATTTTCTTTAGAGGCTTTGCAATCTTGTGGAGAAGGAGATTGGAGGACATGAGTCTGAAGGTTTCTAGAGAGGCTAAGGGTAGGAATCCAAGGGCTTTCAAGGAAGGTTGAGGATGGAAACCCATTTCTTTCCATTGTGCAAGCTCACATAGAGTTTTCCACTACACCAGAGATCATTTACTATTTATAGTTTTTAGTATTGTGCTGGTTTTTCTTATGATAGTTGGGGCTCTAGTTTTGATTACGTAAAAATAGGTTTTGAAAGGACCTGAAACCTTATACAAGAGCATAAAAAGATATTGCAATTAAAGACCAATACAACTATGGTGCCCCACCAAACAAACCAAAGGAACAAACCAAAGTTCCTACCAAGTGGGCAGAAGCCCACACCAAAAACAACAAAGGGCTATCAAGATTTACATTTTTGCCCATCCTTATGTGAATGTAAGTTCATATCAAAAGAAGTGGAAGGTTTAAATTTTTTCCCTTCACTATTGTCCATCCATCCTCCACCTTACCAGCATCCTTCAGCCAAGCCATAGAAGAGCTAGATGATCCCACTAAAGGGCAGGTCATAGAAGAGCTTGCAACTCCAAAACACAAGACAACAACTATACCAAAGACAACATTGGGAGTAGTAAAACCAACAACATCCATAGATAAGGCCACTGAACCAGAGACAACACCAATAGTCTGGATAGTGACAACACCAGTAGTCTGAACAAGGGTAGTAGAAGCAGTGCCAGAAGGGACATCATAAACATCTTGAGTTAGAGCCACATCAGATCTAGCACCAGAAAAATCAAAGACAACTTCAGAAGTAGCCGAAGCATCAACAAAAGCTCTAGGAAAAGCATGATCATTTTGAGTTGGGCTCAAACTTGAGCCCCCTTCCTTAGAAGCTTTTCGAACTGTATGGTGGTGATCAAAGGCCCCCACCCACCAAGAGGGAAATTTATTTGATTTAATCTTATTTGATAAACATCACGCAACAAGATGCCCAATGTTGTGACACTTCCTACATCTAAATGAAATACTCTCATAATCCAGATTTTGAGTCCAAAAGCCCAAAGGAGAATCCAAAGTAATTTGCTCAGGGAGACCCTTAGAAACATCAACCTCCACAAGAATATGAGCATAATTAGTCTTAAAAATTTTAGAGGAGTCTGAATCCACCATTTGAAAATCCCCTATAGCCTCACCCATAGTTTCCAAAACTGAATCCAACCAGAGATGGAGGGGAAGATTCGGCAACCTTACCCATAAGGGTATTTTATTAAATGACTCTGAGAGAGGATCAACCCCTGATACCAGGGTATGGCCATCAGGGGAATATGCTCCTCCCAAGTGAAACAATTGTCACACAAAATCATTTTCCTATCTTCATCATTTTCAAACTTTACAACAAAAAGCCCCTAGCCAGAGGGTATATTTGAACCACATCAAGTAGAATGGGTTCCCAATGCTTGGAGATCCAAGCATGCAAATCAGAGAGTGAGGGCCAAAAGCCCCTAAAATGAAAGATAGCAGCATAGGAAGAGACGTCATCAACATTTTTTAAAATCTCATCCACAGTTTCAGAATCCAACTTAACCCTAATGGGTTTACATACCAAAACCAGTTGCACAAGAGGAGACTGGGAACCCCCCCTACTAGTAGGGGTAGGGCCATGGATTATCACTTCATAAGCCACTACATCAGCATAGGACACTATAGAACCAGCAGACGTAGATGCAGGAACAATAACTCCCAAACCTGTAGATGAAGCAACACCCAAAACCTCTTGAGAAGAAGACCCAGGCATAGAGCCAGAAAACCCAAGAAAAGAGCCAACAGACTCCAATGAAGGAGAAACTCCATCTCTGACATCAGATCTAGCCACAGAGCCCATACATTCAAAATGTTGGGTGGAAATCCACACGGGAGCAATAGCGAGAGACATGAGCTAGTTGGTGCTCTAGTTTTCTGCTATTTTTTAAAGTATTTTGTATGTTCTTTTTCTTTTGTTATCAAATCTGAGGTCTGGACTAACCTAGCATTGATAACTATTATTTTCTAGAGTAGTTCAGTGTACTTTATTGTAGTTTGTTGTGCTTTTGTTAGAGTTTGTTCTCCTATTTGTAGAAGCCTTGTAATATAATGTTGCAGATCTAAAAGTATCATTTTTTAGGTTGTTATGCTAGAAAATATTCAATAAAAATAATTCATATTTGTAGCCCAAGAATTTTCATGCATTTCTAGTTCTTTGGGTGCATGTTTCAATATACTTGATTTCACTATTTTTCCAGTTTTTGCAAGTTGAATCTTATTAATTTAAATTTATTCAAAATATGATATAAAACATAGAAAAGGGACATTGTAGTGCCCTTGATTACTAGAAAATACATCATCTAGCACTCTGTTGATTACTCTAAATGGTTGAATATCATGTTTATGCCTAATGCGTGCCCAATTACAAGAGTTTCTAGACTATGAAGCCCCACCATGAAAATGAATGAATTTATTTTTCTTCTAAGAATTAGAATCCTTTGAAGAAGGTGGGTGTTTTGACCTTCCAGATCATTGGGACTAATTACCTCTGTATACGGATCTAGACTGCGGAGCACTGCCAACTTGAACACCAACATGACCTCCCAAGCCCATCACCACATTATTCTCTATAAGGGTGGCCTTAATCACTACATCTATAAGAGTCTTGGGTTCAAAAACCATTACTCCTTTATCTATTTGACCATTAAAGCCTCTAAGAAATTATTGTACAAGCATCACATCATCATTCTTATACCCTGAATATGGATTGAGAATGTACAAATGATGCTCATATGCCTCCACATACATAGTCATCTACTTCATATTTTGAAATTCCTCTACCATGTTCTATCTCCATTAGTCAAATAGAAAATGAGCCTGAAATACTTCCAGGAAAAGATCCCAAGTAATTGCATGGATATATGATACAAGAGCATCTTGGGTCCTTGGAAATCCTGTGTCACCAAAAAGAATTTGGAGTTTGTCTGTGTTGCTCGGTTTCTACTTTGACTGAGTTGGTCGATAGTTGGTCGGTTTCCTTTGGTTACCGAGTGTGGTCGATTCTCTCCTGGGTAGTCAGTAATTCTCTGGCACTTGACATTGTCTGTTTGCTGCTCGGTTATCTTACTTACCAACGGGTTCAATTTTATTTCCTATTGTGGCCAACTTGTGCATTTATATTGGATCATGGAATTGATGTTGGAATCCATCATTGGGAAGCGTATAGTCCTAGATTTGACCGTTACTTCTGTTAATTATGGATTTGAAGGTCGACTCAGCTCAGTAGCTTCTTGTATAAATGTAGATGTTTGGTAGTAGTTTAGGGAGTCAGTTGGGGTAGAAAGTAGAAGTCATTAGATTGCAGATTTCAGACAGATCCTCACATGTTTGAAGACTTTTGTAATTCATTTTAATATCAGGCCCTAACTGGGAAGGCCTTACAGCCCAACATGTATGATTCCAATTGATGATAATATATGAAAGATCTAGCATTCTCTCTCTCACTCTTGTTGTTTGTTGCTTTCACATGTGTGTTGCAGGCTTGGATCATTAGGGTGCACCATTCTTTGGCTCCTCTTGCTCCATGCCTTGTGTCAGGTGGTATCAGAGAAAAGTTAGATCTTGATCTAGTTTTGCAGATCTAGGTTTGCAGGTTCCTCTTAAAGCCCTAGTTGAATTGTTGTGGGGTAGAAGATTGTGATCTAACCTGCAATTGCAGAGGGTTGTCAAGATGGTTCATGGGAAGAGAGATGTAGATCTAGGATTGATAGATATGCTAAGGCAGATTGCTGCTAGATTAGAAGCAGTAGAAACAACCCAAAGAAGAGGCAGACATCTTGAAGATGTTAGTGATGATGAAATTGAAGAAGAATAGGTGAATGTAGAAACTGCTCCTATTATGGATCAAGGTGAAGAAATATTTTTGAAGGCTTTGACAAGTTTGAAGTCAACACCACATTTCAATCCCCCTGAGTATGGTGGAAAGCTAGATTCTGATGAATTGGTGGACTGGATCACCGAGATGGAAAAGTATTTTGAATATGAAAACATTCTTGAGGATAAGAAGGTGAAGATTGCAAGCACAAAGTTGAAAAGTCATGCATCCTTATGGTGGGAACATTTGCAATTGGATCGAAAGAGGAAAGGAAAAGACAAAATCAAGGTATGGAGTAAAATGGTCAATAAGTTGAAAGGAAAGTTCTTACCGTATGATTATCAGATTAACCTAGTTCAGCGAATGCAAAGTTTGAGACAGGAGGATAGCTTGGTAAAAGACTATATTGAGGAATTCTACAGATTAGATATTAGATCTGGATATGATGAAGATGATGTGGAAAGAATCAACAGATACCTAAATGGTTTGAGGGTTTCCATCCAAGAGGAGATTAGTATGGTAAAGTTGGAGAGCATTGAAGACGCTTATCAATTTGCTTTGAAAGCTGAGGAGAAATTGAACAAAAGACATGAACAGATACAGAGAGGTCATGGTAGTAGATTCCCTAGAGGAAGAGGTAGATCTAATGGTGAAAATGGTAGATTTGAACCAGAAAAGAGAAATCTGAACAAAGGCAAGACCGAGTGGAAAGGTGAAAGTTCTAGAGGGAGAGGTAGTAACTACCAAGGTGGTTATAGCAGAGGAAGTTTCTGAGGAACTTGTTATAATTAAGAAGGTTGGTAGTAGTAGAAATGCTTTGGTGCAAGAAGAGTCACCGAATGAACCTGAGAGAGACAATAACTTGATGGTAAGGAGAGCACTATGGAATGAAAGCAAGAAGGAAGATCCGGTAAGGAAAATTTTGTTCAAGACTAGATGTAGAGTTTTTGACAAAGTTTGGAAGGTAATCATTGATAGTGGTAGCTCGGAGAATCTAGCATCTAAAGAGATGGTCAAAAAATTGCAATTGGAAAGGTTGGTACATCCGAAGCCCTATCAAATTTCATGGATCAAAGATGAGCATAAACTCTTGGTAAGTGAACAATGTTATGTGAATTTGAAGATTGAAAAATACTATGATAAGGTGTTATGTGATATCATGCCTATGGATTGTTGTCATATTTTGTTGGGTAGACCTTGGCAATATGATAGACATAATATATATGATGGGAGCTTGCATAAATATACTATTGTGGCTGATGGAAAGAAACAAATCTTGTTACCATTGATGGAAGAACATGTTAGTAATGTTTTCACATCTATGAAAGTTTGTTTGATGGAAGGAAGGAATTTTTTTAACTCATTGAAGAAGAATGATGTATGTTTTGCTGTGATTCCTAATAAACCGAGTAAGAAAATAGAGGATAATATCCTTGAGGAGATTGATAAGTTACTCACTGAGTATAGTGATATCATTTTTGATAATGTACCTAATGGTTTGCCACCAAAAAGAAGCATCGATCATTGTATGGATATAATCCCTGGAGCTAGTTTACTGAATAAGGCACCTCATTGGTTGACCCCTACCAAAAATCAGGAATTGAACTGATAGATTCAAGAGTTGATGGAGAAAGGTTTGATCAGAGAAAGTTTGAGTCCTTGTGCAGTACCTATTGTATTGGCACCAAAGAAGAATGGAGAGTGGAGAATGTGTAATGATTCCAGAGCATTCAATAAGATAACAATGAAGTATAGGTTTCCTATACCGAGAATGGATGATATAATGGACAGTTTGACTAGAGAAAAGTATTTCATAAAGATTGATTTGAAAAGTGGGTATCATCAAATCAGAATCAGAGAAGGTGATGAATGGAAGACTGCTTTCAAAACAAAGGAAGGTTTGTATGAGTGGTTGGTTATGCCTTTTGGTTTAACTAATGCACCGAGTACTTTTATGAGGTTGATGAATAAAGTTTTGAAGAAATTCTTGGGTAAATTTGTGATTGTATATCTTGATGATATTTTGATATTCAGTAAGATCGGAGAAGAACATTTGTTGCATGTTAGACAAGTTTTGCAGAGGCTGAAAGAGGAAAATTTGTTTATAAATTTGAAAAAGTGTTCATTCATGAAAGAAGAGATTGTGTATTTGGGATTTTTTTTATTTCAGTTGATGGTTTGAAGATGGATCCTGAAAAGGTTGAAGCTATTTTGAATTGGCATACACCTGTAAATGCTACTGAGGTAAGATCATTTCATGGATTGGCAAGTTTTTACCAAAAAATCATAAGGAATTTCAATTCAATTTGTAATGCTATGTCTGAGACTATGAGAGGAGACAAAAGAGAATTCAAATGGACACATGGAGATGATAAAAGTTTTGAGACTCTGAAGCAAAAGGTTGCTGAATTACCTATTTTGGCATTACCTGATTTCAGTAAAGTATTTCAAGTAGAATGTGATGCAAGTGGAAGTGCAATTGGAGTTGTGTTGAGTCAAGAAGGTAAACATGTTGCTTTCTTTAGTGAAAATTTGAATGATGCTAGAAGGAAGTATTCTGTGTATGATCAAGAATTCTATGCTATTGTTCAAGCACAGAAGAAATGGAGACATTATTTGATACCGAGTGAATTTGTGTTGTATATTGATCATAAGGCTTTACAATATTTGGGTAGTTAGAATAAGTTGAATCAGAGACATATGAAATGGGTTGAGTATTTGCAGAGTTACAAATTTGTGATAAAGCATAAGAGTGGAGTCACTAACTGAGTTGCTGATGCATTGAGTAGAAGAAGATCTTTGATGACCGAGATGAAAATTGAAGTTCTTGGTTTTGATGAGATGAGAAGTTTGTATGAAAATGACCTTGATTTTTCTGAGCCATGGAGAAAGTGAAGAGTACCTATTCAAGATCAACAAGATACTAAATGGGATGAATATTTCATTCAGGAAGGTATGTTGTTTAAAAGTATTCAATTGTGTATGCCGAGAGGAGTAATGAGAACTAATCTAATAAAAGAGAAACATAGTAGTGGTTTGGATGGACATTTTGGCATTGATAAAACATGGAATTTGTTGAAGGAGAAGTACTTTTGGCCGTAGTTGTATAGAGATGTTCAAAAATTTGTGAAAAGTTGTGGTATTTGTCAAGTTGCAAAAGGAGTAAGTCAGAATACTAGATTATATACACCGATTGTTGTTCTTGAGAAACCTTGGATTGATATCAGTATGGATTTTGTTCTTGGCTTACCGAAGATAGTAAGAGGTAATGATTCTATATTTTTTGTTGTGGATAGATTTTCTAAGATGGCACATTTTATACCTTGTAGAAAGACATCAGATGTAGTACATGTAGCAGATCTTTTCTTTAAGGAAATTGTTAGATTGCATGGATTACCGAGGAGTATCATCTTTGACCGAGATAGTAAATTTGTTGGATATTTTTGGAAAACACTTTGGAAGAAATTTGGCACTGAGTTGAAATATAGTTCTACATTTCACCCACAAACTGATGGATAGGCTGATGTTATGAATAAAAGTTTGGGAAATCTTTTGAGAGGTTTAGTTGGAGACACACCAAGTAATTGGGATTCTATGTTAGCACAAGCAGAGTTTGCATACAATAATTCAATGAATAGGAGTACTGGAAAGACACCATTTGAGATTGTGAATGGTACACAACTGAGGGGAATATCTGATTTGAGAGACATTGCTGATGAGAATAAGAAAAGTGTTGAAGGAGTAAAGTTTGCTGAGTATATGAAGACATTGCATGAAGATGTTAAGCTAAAGCTGGAAGACAGTAATCAGAAATACAAAGATAGAGCTGATAGATCAAGAAGACATAAGACTTTTGATGTTGGTGATGAAGTGATGGTTCATTTGAAGAAAGGTCAATTTCCTATTGGAACATATGGAAAGCTGAAAATGAAGAAGTTTGGACCTTGCAAGATTCTGAAGAAATTTGACAGTGGAAATGCATATGAGATTGAGCTACCTGATGACATGGATATATCACCAATTTTCAACATTGCTAATTTGTATGAGTATCATGAACTTGATGAAGAAGTGACAGTACCAACAGAATATCCTAAGAAGCAGAATGATGAAGTTGAACAGATTTTGAAGGAAAGAGTTGGCAAAAGCACAAGAGGAAAACAATATATGGAATATCTGGTTAAGTGGAAGAATAGATCGATGGAAGATAGTTCATGGATTTCATAGTCTGAGTTGGATGCAGCTCAGACCAGACCTACCAAATGATTCAGAGAATCATTTCAAACAACCCCAGGTGTCTGATGCAGGAGCATCTTGGGTCCTTGGCAATCCTGTGTCACCAAAAAGAATTTGGAGTTTGTTTGTGTTGCTCAGTTTTTTCTTTGACTGAGTTGGTTGGTAGTTGGTCAGTTTCCTTTGGTTACCAAGTGTGGTTGATTCTCTCCTGGGTGGTTGGTAATTCTCTGGCGCTCGGCATTGTCTGTCTGTTGCTTGGTTATCTTGCTTACCGACAGGTTCAGTTTTGTTTCCTGTTGTGGCTGACTTGTGCATTTATATTGGATCATAGAATTAATGTTGGAATCCATAATTGGGAAGTGTGTGGTCCCAAATTTGACCGTTACTTCTGTTAATTATGGATCTGAAGGCCGATTCAGCTCAGTAGTTTCTTGTATAAATGTAGATGTTTGGTAGTAGTTTAGGGAGTTAGTTGGGGGTAGAAAATAGAAGTCATTAGATTGCAGATTTTAGATAGATCCTCGCATGTTTGAGGACTTCTATAATTCATTGTAATATCAGGTCCTAACTGGGATGGCCTTATAGCCCGGTATGTATGATTCCAATTGATGATAATATATGAAAGATCTGGCATTCTCTCTCACTCTTGTTGTTTGGTTCTTCTGCATGTGTGTTGTAGGCTTGGATCATTAGGGTGTGCCATCCTTTGGCCCCTCTTGCTCCATGCCTTGCGTCAGGTCAATCTAGAGTTTATCATCCTCCATGCACCACAAGATGGAGGAAAAGTACCTCAAATATATTATTGTGCACCTTTCCTTAATGATATTGCAATAAGGATGCATGGAAAATCATCATTCCATATCAATCAACCATGTCTCAGGAATAGACCCACACTAGTGTCCCTTAAAAATTGGAGGTCTAGCTCTAAGAAGGTATCACATGCAACTTGAAAGTAAAGCATCTTCATCAGCCACATTTTTCTTTCTCCTAGGACTCCTATCCATATCCCTCTCTTCATGATGAGAATGGTGAGTCTCATCATGATAACCCCTTTCTTGACCACCATCTAATCTATGCAATATATGCATGTAAAAGATCATGCATCTAAGTACCCTCTAATACAATCTCCTAACTACTAGACTGCACTCTTCCCTACTCTCTTTAAAATACTATTCTTGAAGTTCTTGATGATCCTCCTTTGAATTCTCTTGATGAGAGCTTGGTAGGGGACTTTGATGACTATTTTGTCCCCAACCTCACCCTCGACCTCTTCCTCTACTCCTTCTTGGGGGTCTACCTCGAGCCCTTTCACCACCACCCCCTCTTCTCCTAGTAATAGGAAATATCTTGGCACAACATTTGGAATAACAATATAAGGATCAATTTCCTTGCCAACTCAAAAAGGTAACATTAAAATAATAAGTTCCAAATTAATGGCATCATGTACAATGGAAAACATTATTAATGAAAAATTTAAAAGATGCTTAAAAGACATGCATAGTGAATGTTGAGCCCTAGAGTTATTAGTGTGGAAACCTAGGGATGTGATACTAGATGTAACACCCCCACTAAGAGACCCAAGAGGATGAAAAAATTAACCATAAAAATATAATTTATTTTAATAGCTAAAGTAAACCATAATCAAAGATACATCGAGCAACAAGTATGGTTCATCGGGTGGAGCATAAATAGAGAAACATAAACTACATTTGATAATGATGAACAATCTAAATTAAGATTCAGAATATAATCTCCTAAGTCGTCCTGGGTCTCCTAACATCATTACCCAAGTAACAAATCTACATGATGTACAAAAATAAAGGTACAATTAATTGCCAAGACAAATAGCCAAGGTCATCATTATAACTCATTTTTATGTCCTATTCAATTCAATTACAAGAGTAAAAAAATATTTTTGTTTTACAAAATATCCCATAGAGGGTAGTCATTATGATCATAGATAAAGTACAATGTAAACATCATAAGGAAATAGATGCTGCAACTTTACCCTTCCCAGCTCCAGAACCTGTCCCAAAGAACACAAAAAAGAACCACAAAATAATACAAGGGCTAAGAAAAAATAATTAAAATAATAGTAAAGTAAGCATGATACAAACAGATCAATAATAAATAATAAAGTGAGTATGATACATAAGGTATTTTAAGTAGCATAAGAGCATGATGCATTTATAAATTTACATATCCAACTAAAAGGACTAGATATTAGAGCATACTACGAAAAAGTTTCATCACATAATTCTCCCATTGGGTTACCTAGGTCTAGGCACTCAGTTCCCCAGCCCCCAAGGATGAACTCATTTGGGACTATATCATCCTCTCATGGTGACGACGTTGTACAACTAGTTTTGACACTGCATGCATTTTCTCCCACTCCCTCCCTCTACTTGAACTAGCATACGAGGCGTGGGCAAGGCATACATTATCTTGATTAATATTTTTACCCTAGTTTATTGATTATGTTTTCACTTGTTACAAAACCCATCAATGGGTTACCCAGGTCTGGCCACTTTAGGGCACTGACCCCCATATAAGGCCACTCTCCCTTGATGACTCTATAGTCCATCCTACAAACCCAAGCATACCATTAACCATAAATCATAATTTACATAGAAATGGTTGCAAAATATACAATGATCAATTTACAATTATACAAGGGTAAAAGAATTTCATAATATAGGTGCACGATCTTCATAAAAAAGAACACCAAGCTATGGAGAGAACATGCATTTCCTCAAATATAGAACTTGAATAAACACATATATTTTCCAAAATTGAATCATTAGTTCTCAATATATAATGTTTTCGTTACTCCCTTAAAGACAAAATTTTATCTATAAAACATTTCCAATGTCATAACACCATCTATTTCTATTATTATTCCATTCTCATTTCATATAGGAAAGTTTAATGCCTTACAATGGATGCCTTGAAGTTCATGAGAATAACATTAAGTAACACGTTTCTCTTCATACTTACCAATCAGAAACATGCAACATGATACAAATAAAATTTCCTAGATAGTGATTCAAAAAAGATAAACCTGGAATGAACTAGCTGGTTTTCGAATTAACTTTGTAAAGGTAAACCATGACAAGGATGACTCTGATTCTACTGGCTCAGTCATCAATAAATATCACTCCATTCATATCCTATGTAACACAATAACAATAATTAACTGTGTTCCAGAGATAATAATTTAGAAAAATACGAGTCCAAGATCTCCAATGGTTGAAACCTTTCCTAGTGCTATTGTTTAATTGACATCAAAAGTTCACGTCCTAAACAATTTGTTTTAAAATGATCATATTATATTGAATAAAATTTACCCATAATAAGGAGTAAATGTGCTAATAGAAATAGTAAGGGAAGGAAGAATTAATTTTGGGTTAGTGGCCAGAAATGCGTCCAAGGGAACTGGACAACTATCCCTTACCAAAATGATTAAAACAATTTCTACGCTATTGAACGAGCATGTAAAATGGATTGCAGTTGACTATACACAGGAGAAAATAGGAACTAATTACACTTGAAGGTTAATATGGCTGGGAGAATGTTCCCTATTTTAAGATTGCCAATCCAGTAAATGATTTGTTAAATCAATGTGGTGCAGCTCTAACCCCTACTGTGAAAGTATTTATTTGATTCCCTTAAACTAGCCAAACCACTCCACTATGAAACTATGACATTTTAGAGCACATAAGAAGTGAAAGTGAGAGGCCACAGGGTCTAAAACAACATACACGAGTCACTCTGTATCACCATAATAGTATTTAATAAGAGGGATATACACATGGTTCGGTATAACAAAAATAAGAAACGACCATCTACTAGGACATCTAATTGTTACAATAGAAGAACATATTAAGCGAGCCTCTTATAGGTAATTGTTACAATAGAAGAACATATTAAGAAAATAGAAAGAAGTGCATTCAAAACACTATCAACACTTTAACCCAATACTAACTATTCACCATTCACAATATACAAGAACCTCAAAAACCTAATCCCTTCAACATCTAAAGCTACCAAAAGCAACATAAACACGAAACTCAACTGCCCATAACTAAATTCAAGAGAGTGGATTTAAGAAAGGTAAAATATTGTGATAAGCAATTTTGGAATAACTTAAAGTAATTCACTTAATTTTAGCATATCATTTAGATTCTCTTATTGAAATTCATTGTTTTTTTTTGTTTTATTCTAGGTTGAATTTCATTATTTCTCCCTTTATTGTTACCATATGATTGAACACCTTTCCAAAATGATAGCATACATTTGTGATCACATCTAAATAAGAGATTGATATCTCATAGTTAGTTTTAATTTGATTTGTTCAATACTAGAATCAAATACACTTAAATTCCACCTCAATAATGTGAGTAAATAAATACACGTTTGTCCTTAATCATAATCTATGAAATGCATATTATAATATTAATCCACCATGAACACATCGCGATAATCAAAATAATATAAGTATATTTCCTACAACAAAAAACACTCATCTCACAGATAAATTGACCATCTAAAAGAGAATAAACATAAGTATATATGCATATACATCTGTATCACAACTAGACTAGAACATGACATATCATAAAACAAAGAAGGGACGAAGGGGCACTACATGGCTGCTAAAAAAGACAAGGCAAAGATGATAGCATGATGATAATTGTAGAAAAAATGGAATATGTAAAATCAGAGACATTAACAATGTGACAAAAAATAGTTATGTGTTGCAAAAAAATTAATCATTGTGAATAAGAGCCTAGAATTCTTGTACGTAGAAATTATTCTTAGCAATAACTAGAATGTAATTTAATACAAACTTGTAATTCAAGATTCCTAATAAATTATAGGATTACAACTAATTGAACAATGTCATCCATAATTAAGCTTGATAAAAAAAATATCACAAGTTTGACTAATATTATTATCTTGGTTTTAAATTTTTATGTTGTAGAGGTAGAAAATTGAAAGCCCAAGTAGAGGACTCCAACCATTAATGTACCACAATATTTTTGTATAACCATTACTAAAAAAATTGTCAATACGATTGTGTGTGTGAAAATTGTACCTGATCTGTAGACACAACACTTAGTAAAACATTAGAGGTTAGTGATAATCAAAATCATGCAAAATTGAAAGCTATCTAACCAAGCGATTTACTGCCTTCTAATAGGTGCGAGATTAATGTTCTCAGATTATTATCGAGATCAGTGACCTAGACGACACCTAAATGAAGGATTTGAATGCAATTCTAGATATGGAATAAATGCAATTAATCTATATTTTTGATATTTTCTATGCAATAAGAATGATAAAAATTGATATGATATGAATGCTATTGAAAACTGATATGCTATGCTAATCTAACAATGATATGAAATATGAATGCAAAACTAAGATTGATCTCACAAAAATGTCGATTCGCTAGAGCTTTGATTCTTCAATTCCAATTCTTCAGCGTGATTGTGCAAAATATGAGATGATTTGTGAAGAGCTAAAGCCTTAATTTATAGAAATCTAGGGCTTTGGAGGTGCATGGATAAAAGCCATAAATCACTCAAATAAACTCAGCTTGATTTTTGAGTTATCTAATCATGAAAGATAGTTAATTCTCAAAATTATGCAAAAACAACTTTTTAACTCAAATTAGAGTTTAGATCAGCTTTTTGAGCTCCAAAAGGATGTTGAGTTCCAAAAAGTCAATAACTTGCATTGATTTTCTGATTTGGAGTTTAACTGTTTCTTTTGAATATGCATAATAATTAAGAATTAAATAAATAAATAAAGTGATTTATCCTCAACTCAACTGATTTTTGAAAATAAAACAATTAATTTATGGGTTAATTAACTATTTTATCAAACTTTTATTAAAAATTATATTATTAAATAATGACAACATGCTTTAATTAATTAAATAAGAATTTAATCAATTAAAGATAGGAATTTTGATTTATTGTCAAAATTAAATAATACAATTAATAATAGATAGAATTAAATTTAATTAAACAATTAAGTGGCAAATATTAAATCTAATTAATTAAATATGAAAATATTCAATTAATCAAACTTAGGATAAATGTGATTTATCGCCAAATAATCATTAAATTAAAGATAATTAAGATAATTAGGAATATTACTAGGAATATTCCCTGATGCAGAATTTAAGATAATCAATTATGATTTGATGATGTTTAGATGTGCCTTAGGTTAGGACTTTGATGTCGATTTCGTTCGAATTGAAGATGTAGGAGATTAATGAACTTATAGCCCATTTTTGGGGTATTACAACGACCACTTCGACATCAATCTATTGGGGATTAAATTTAAATTGTCAGCATCTATACACCAATCCAGATATAATTTTAAAGGAGAAAAGAAAAACTCCATGTGGAATTAGTCTCTTCCTACTTTTCTACAAATTTAGGAAAATATAATTGAGGTAATACTAGGTGTACATGATACAAAAGCTAAATTGCCCTTTTATTAGCAAAAAAAAAGAAAAATTACAAACATTCCTAGAGTGAAGAAGCTTATCAATACTACTTGCAAGGAATACCAATTGGGTAAGAAAACAAGTGTTACCTTTCATTCCAAATCTAAAAACTCTAATGGTTTCCTAGATCTTGTTCATACTAACTTGTGTGGTCCTACAAGAATAAAAAATTTCAAGGTGATAGATATTTTATGTTGCTTATTGATGCCTACTGAAAGATGGTATGGGTGACCTTTTTGAATGAAAAGTCAGAAGCCTTTCATAAGTTTAAGGTCATCAAGTCCATGGTGGAGACTGAGACATGACTAAAGGTGAAGTGCCCGAGATCAGATAGGGGAGGTGAATTCACATCGGGTGAGTTCAATTCATTCTATGAGAAGCGTGGTAGAAAAAATAAATTTTTCTACTTCGTAGACTCCACAGTAGAATGGTGTGCTAGAAAGGAAGAACATATCAATTTAGACACAAATAGAACCATGATTCTTAGCAATAACTAGAATGTAATTTAATACAAACTTGTAATTCAAGATTCCTAATAAATTATAGGATTACAACTAATTGAACAATGTCATCCATAATTAAGCTTGATAAAAAAAATATCACAAGTTTGACTAATATTATTATCTTGGTTTTAAATTTTTATGTTGTAGAGGTAGAAAATTGAAAGCCCAAGTAGAGGACTCCAACCATTAATGTACCACAATATTTTTGTATAACCATTACTAAAAAAATTTTCAATACGACCACTTCGACATCAATCTATTGGGGATTAAATTTAAATTGTCAGCATCTATACACCAATCCAGATATAATTTTAAAGGAGAAAAGAAAAACTCCATGTGGAATTAGTCTCTTCCTACTTTTCTACAAATTTAGGAAAATATAATTGAGGTAATACTAGGTGTACACGATACAAAAGCTAAATTGCCTTTTTATTAGCAAAAAAAATGAAAAATTACAGACATTCCTAGAGTGAAGAAGCTTATCAATACTACTTGCAAGGAATACCAACTGGGTAAGAAAACAAGTGTTACCTTTCATTCCAAATCTAAAAACTCTAATGGTTTCCTAGATCTTGTTCATACTAACTTGTGTGGTCCTGCAAGAATAAAAAATTTCAAGGTGATAGATATTTTATGTTGCTTATTGATGACTACTGAAAGATGGTATGGGTGACCTTTTTGAATGAAAAGTCAGAAGCCTTTCATAAGTTTAAGGTCATCAAGTCCATGGTGGAGACTGAGACATGACTAAAGGTGAAGTGCCCGAGATTAGATAGGGGAGGTGAATTCACATCGGGTGAGTTTAATTCATTCTATGAGAAGCATGGTAGAAAAAAGAAATTTTTCTACTTCGCAGACTCCATAGTAGAATGGTGTGCTAGAAAGGAAGAACATATCAATTTAGACACAAATAGAACCATGATTCTTGAAAGAAATGTTCCAAAGATATTTTGGAGAGAAGCGGTTAGCACTACAATTTATACTCTAAATGGAGCACAAATAAAAGGAAACACTAGTAAGACACCTTATGAAAGTAAGAGAGATGAAGACATAGGAAAGTTTTATGCAAAGAGTGATGAAGGTATATTCCTTGGTTATTCCACCAAGATAAAGGTATATAGGTGTTATAACAAGAGGTTAAAGAAGCTGGCAGAAATAATAAATGTTAAAGTGGATGAAAGTCTTGAGAATTTGGAAAGGTCCAGTGAATGTGAACATCAAAAGGATAGTAGTGATCAAAGACAACATCAGAAAGTGCAGAAGAGAAGTCCAAGTATGACAGGAAGTGTAGAGGACGAGGCCTACATAGGTGGATAATATGAAGTGGAAAAACTAGAGAAAAGGAAAAAGACTCCAAGGTATGTGAGATTGAATCACATATGAAAGAAAGACAATTGGTGATAAAAAAAAGGGAGTTCAGACAAGAAGAGTTTTACAAGATTATATATGCTCGATGTCACACACTCAACCCAAGGATGTAGCATAAGCCTGCATAGATGATGGATTGAAGAAATAGAAGAAGAGCTATCAAAAATTGAGAAGAATGACACCTGGATTCTTGTTCCAATGCCTAAAGAAAAAAATGTTATTGGCACCAAATGTGTATTCAGAAACAAGCTAAATGAAGAAGGAGAAGTTGTGAGAAATAAACAAAGACTAGTGTACAAAGGTTACTCTCAAATGGAAGGGATTGACTGTGAAGAAACATTTGAACTAGAAACAAGGTTGGAAGCAGTTAGACTATCCTAGAACACATAGCCCACAATAACTTTAGAGTTTCTCATATAGATGTCAAGTTAGTGTTCCTAAATGACAAGTTAGAAGAAGAGGTATACATAGAGAAAAATAATAATTTTATTCTGAGATATCGATACATCATGATCCACAGAGAACTCATAGTCCATGAGGATTGAGACCTTAAAGTCTTTGGTCATACCACTACCAGTATCAATATTCTGGGCTTTATTTTCGCTGTGAGATGGGGAACCAAATTTCTCACTAGAGTGACCCGATGGATATTGAGGAATGGGAGGAAGGTTCTTAGGGCTTTATGGAGTATTAGGGATTTTTTCACCCACACCAAAAGCCCACTTATGTTTGCTAACATCATCATCCTTTGTCTCCATACCATCACCACCCACCTCTTTATTTGATGCAGGAGCATCTTGGGTCCTTGGCAATCTTGTGTCACCAAAAACATATTTGAAGTTTGTTTGTATTGCTCGGTTCCTACTTTGACTGAGTTGGTTCGGTGTTGCTTGGTTTCCTTTGTTCACTGGTGTTGGTTGGTTATCTCTCTGGTGCTTGGTTAATTTCCCTAGCGCTCGGTGATGCTTGTATGGCACTCAGTTATCCTTGCTTACCGAGTTGTTTCTTTTGATTTTTGTTGAGGCCGACTTGTGCATTTAATTTGGGTCATGAATTTAATGTTGGTATCTATCATTGGGAAGCATGTGGACCTAGATCTAATCATTCCTTCCATTGATTGTGGATCTAAAGGCCGACTTGGCTTGATAGCCTCTTGTATAAATGTAGTTGTTTGGTTAGAGTTTAGGGAGAAAGTTTTTGATAGAAGATAGAAGGTAGAAAATTAGAGATTGTTGACAGATCCTCGCATGTTGGAGGACTCATGTACTTGATTGTAATATTTGGCCTAAACCAGGAAGGCCTTACAACCTGACATGTATGAATCAAATTAAAGATAATATTTGAAAGATATTTGCATTCTCTCTCTCACTGTTGCGTTGTTGCTTCCGCGTGTTGTTCTGCAAGGTGGATCTGGTTAGGGTGTGCCTTTGGCCCCTCTCCCCATCCTCTGAATGTTTGGTATTATTGGCCCTGTTTTGTGATAAGTGTTATTTTTATCATGTTCATCATGGACCCCTGATAGTATGTATAAGGGAGGATATAGCAGAGATGGTACTATATTTATGGTGTGAAAATAAAACCATTGTGTATCATATATGTTTGCATAAGTGTTGCATCAACTAGATTAACATGAACTTCTCAACTCATTATTTGATGAGGATACAAATATGTGTTTTATGCAATTGATCCTAGATGTTTTCTATAATGATGAATGAATAAGGTTTAGATCTATTTTGAATTGTAAATGAATGATTGATCAATGTGATTTTCAATTTATTCCTAACTAGAATTATATTGCTCATAATGACTATATACCATGTTCTTATTTTATGGCTCTTTTTTCCAGATGTTATGTTTTGTTTTTATTAAATGCTTCATGTTTGAGGGATGCATACCCCTACCTGTTTGTAGGCTTCCAGGAGTAAGCCTAACCCTAGGGGGGGTGGATGTAGTACCCCGCCCCTAGTTGATTTTATAAATGTTATGATTATTTTAGGATGATAGATTATATGTTAGAAAATCATTGATGCTTATGATTTTACTGACCCCATACTTGCATGTGTATGGTTGATGTGTTTGTTTTATATTTCTATTTGATGTGCCTTATGTGGTTGAGGGACAGAGTTGTAGTTACTTCTGCGAGATCCACACGATTGGCCGATTCCCGCCATTCTCTATTATATATTTATATATGTATGTACATGCAGGTTTTATATACAGGTTTGCAGGTACCAGGCATCAACTTCCCTGAATTGTCAGGATGAGCGTGCCCTATCGTAATATCTCAAATGGAAAGAGAGGGGAGATAAAACAGATCCAAAACCCTAACCTAAGCCCATTTATCCTAGGATTGGACAAGTATCAGTTTGACTACCCTACCCGGATTCATCTAGTTGATAAGAATTCATGGATCCCTTCTCTTGAGTTTGCTTGGTTTTACTTTGTTTGGTTTTACCTCGTTTGGCTTTAGTTGATTTATTGGTTATTTGGGTGATTTTATGTGATTATTAATTTAGTGATTATAGTTGAAATTTAATATCAGTTAGATTCCTATGTTTATTGGAGAAAATTTAATTAAAAGTCCAATAATTAAATATTTGGAGTTAATTTATTATTTAATTGGTAATTAGATTTAATTATGCTTGTGTGCTTTATTAAATAATTAAATATTTAATTGCATGGTTTTAGGATGCTTTAAATATTTAATCTATTTAATATGAATTTTAATTATAAACATGTGCATTATTGAAAAGTGAATTGTTCTAAAAAATATAACAACCTGTTTCAAAAAGTCAAGTTGAGTTGTGCATATAAAGTTATTTTAAATTATTTAATTGTCATTTATTTTCAATTTCTGATTTGGAGTTGATGTGGGAGTTAGCTGTTGAGTTATCTTTAGGGTTGCATGAAAATGGGAATTGAATCTCTATTAGGGGATATTGCTTTCATTTTAGAGAGAAGATAGGTTTTGGAGGAGAATTCTGGGGAGAGCTTGTGTGATTTGGATTTTGAAAAATTTTGCCTATTATGGTTGCTTGTTGTTTTGGCTTCATTGTGCATCTGAATTCTTGGTGTTGCGTTCTTCGTAGATTCATATTTGCAGGTTGAATCTATCTTTAGAGGAATTTCTGGTCTACAGATCTTTAAAGGCTTTCTATTTCAGTTTCTTGCTTTGGATCCGAGGTAGGCTTTGAAATCCTATCTGTTAGTTTTATTTTGCATATGTCTGACTTTCTTTGTTTGGGCAAATTTTAACATATTTCAATACATAGATCTGTGTTCTTTGAATTTTGGGAATTTAGAAAACCCTAGTTAAATTAATTTTATGTTTTATTAAAACTTAGCATAGTAATGTTATGCTGGCAAAATTTCATTAGAAGATTCATTATAGATCTCCTAGAAATTGATAAATTAATCCTAGATTATAGTCTAACTATAAGGCTGAGAGAAAAATAAATTTCCATGGGAAAGAAAATCAATTTTTGAGAAAAAACAAATTCTGGTAGAAAAATTACTCTTTGGTAAAAAAAAAAATAGTCAAATAAGATCAATAAAAAAGAAAAGTTAAGATTGAGGTTTGACTATAGTAAAAGTGCTTGATAAATTATATGCTCTTTTAAAAAAAAAGAATAGATTCTTATGCAACAGAATCAAAGAATTTGTGGATATTGCAAAAAATATCATCCTCTGATTTATTTAATATTCTATGTATTCAAAATTATATTAAAATATAGTACTTAGTTCCTTTTCTTTAATTTAAAAAAAAAATTATTGTTTTATTAAACAATGGTTTCTTTATATTCTTTAAAAATAAAATTTTAAAAAAATATTTATAAAAGTAAATTTGAGGAGGGGCAGGGGCCACAACCTTCCCCTACCCCTCAACTACTGTGCGCAGGGCATAGTACGCCTACGATAGGCTACCATGCGCAGGGCCTGGTACACCTGCCATGTGTAGGCTGTTGTGCGCATGCGCATGCCCTGTGGAAAAAGGTAAGTTTAATATATATATATATATATATATATATATATATATATATATATATATATATATATATATATATATATATATATATATATATATATATATATATATATATATATATCTGTGTGTGTGTGCGCACGCGTGCGTGTGTGTGTGTGAGGAGGGGCAGGGGCCACCACCTTTCCTTACCCCTCAGCTACCGTGCACAGGACATGGTACACCTGCCATGTGGAAGTTGTCGTGCGCATGCGCAGGCCCTGCAGAAAAAGGTAAGTTTAAAAAGGTGGTTTTTAAATTTTTTTTTATATTTTGATTTATATTGAAATGTTATTTCTAAATTTATTTTAATTTAAATTTTATTTTATAAATTAATTTAGTTTAATTTTAATTTATTAATTAGTTTAATTAATTTTATTTATTAATTAGTTTAATTAATTTTATTTATTAATTAAGTTTAATTAATTTTATTTATTAATTAAGTTTAATTAATTTTGCCTATTAATTTAGTTTAATTAATTTGCTTATTATTTTTAGTTAGATAAATTTATTGATTGATTTTGGTTTAATAAAAAAAAAAGATGTTTTTAATTTAGTTAAATCAAATCTTTATTTTAACTTTGTTTAATAGATTTAATTAAATATTAGTTATAAGTAATTAATATTTAGTTAAAGACATTTGATTTGTAGATTTATAATTTATGAAGAATTAAGGGTTAATCATAGATTAATTATTTGTAAATTTATAGTTGTCAAATGTGAATTGTTTATTTTTAAATGATTAAATTATTAAAAATAATTACTTGTTAAGTGGTTATGTTTGTACTGAAATTGGGATTTTTATTCTGTTGAATCCATAGGACAACATTAGGGAATATTCTTTTGATTATGACATTATTGTGACAATTATGATTAAGATTCTCTTAGCAGTTTTATGTGTTTTTCTACATGGAAGTTGATTATGAATTTAAATGTTTATGACTCAATTTCAGCTTTCTATGATGTGAGTGTTTTATTTTTCATTCCTCTAGTGTCTTCTTTTGCTTAATGTGTTATCGGGCACTAGGAGACCTAGGGGAAAATAGAGGCTGGGGGTAATTGTCGGTTGTACATGATTTCAACATTATGTTTTGATGTGTGTGTGTATTCCGATCATCACCTGACTTGACCATATGGGCTCATGTTGCTTTATGTTCTGTTTATGGTATCTTTGTAATCATTTCAGTTTCTTGTGTGTGAAATCAAATCTGGGATTACCTAGTTGTATACCTGATTTGATCTATGTGAGATTTGTGTGCCTAGGGGAGGTTAAAGAGGTGCATTTTAGGGGAGTGGCTTACAATAGGGGTTTGGGGATCAAAGAGGCTAGAACCAGGGTAACCTATCGTAAGTTGATTAATAAGTGATAACCTAATAATAAAACTTGGAGATAACATTAAATACAAGATTGATCATTGATGCCTCACCCATGCCTTGAGTGCTTGTATAGGCTAAGGATGGGAATGGGATGATGCCTAGAGAGTAGGTATGATTAGAATTGCTCATCTTCATGAGAGGGTATTCTGGTTCCGCATGGGTCATGTTGAGGGTCCAAGGTCCAGAGTGGCCAGTCTAGGGTAACTCAACCTGATAGATGCTTGAGGGTCTGGGGTCTAGAGAGAGACCAGTCTAGGGTAACTCAAGTAGTTGTTCATTGGATGACACTCTGATAGTATGTAGCCTAAGTCTCCTCCATAGTTATTCTACATGTGTCGGTTGCCTCTGGATTAGTGAGTCTTACCTTGCTACCTTTTGTACACCTTGAGTTAGAGAGCTTTCAAGATCTTTTCCTCAGCTTGATCTGCTTATGTTTGTTATCTGAGTGGGATCTATTGTTGTCTCCTCAGCACAGTGGGAGTGGACCATTTAGGTTCACAAGGTCGGGTGGTAGTGATTCTTTTTCCATTTGAGATTCTGACATTCATGTACCAATGTTGGATGATCCCTATGGTAGCTATTCCTTCTTGATCTTCATTGATGGAGTTGTGTTCTTCTTTCTCTTCTTCTTATGATCATGTATCTTCATATCAATTATTTAGAAATATCATGTGTACTTCTTTTTGGTTATTGTATTACATACCTTGCGACATGTGCAGTGGATGTAGATTTATGGATACCTTGTGGTACTAGTTGTATTTATGTTATCTTTTATGTGATGCTGCATTTATCGTTCATTTTTTTATATGAGTTTTGTAAATCTAAATTAATTAATTAATACTTACGTAATCTTCATCGAGGAACCCTTGAGAGTTTTAACCTGTGTTGGTTGTTTGTATTAATGTGAGTAAATGGTAATAACTTCCGCATTCACGTTTATCTTGTATGTTAACTTTAAAATTTTTTTTCTACAAACTTAGATGCATGTTTAGGTTAAGTTCTCCTGGGTTCCCTAGTGGGGCATTACAGGGTGTGTCTTTGGCCCCTCTCGCCATCCTCCTTTGCATTAGGTGGTATCAGAGCAAGGTGAGATTTGGATCTAGGTTTGTGAATCTAGGTTTGAAGGTTCCTTCTTGTAAAGCCCTAGTTGAATTGTTGTGGGGTAGGAGATTGCGATTTGACCTACAATTGCAGAGGGTTTTCAAGATGGTTTGTGGGAGGTGAGATGTAGATCCAAGACTGGCAGACATGTTGAGACAACTTGCTGCTAGATTGGAAGCTATTGAAATAGCCCAGAGAAGAGGAAGACATCTTGAAGATGTTAGTGATGATGAAATTGAGGTAGAACAAGGTGATGTAGAACTTGCACCTATGATGGATCAGGGTGAAGAAATATTCTTGAAGGCTTTGACAAGTCTGAATTCTACACCACACTTTAATTCTCTTGAGTATAGTGGGAAGTTGGATTCTGATGAATTGGTGGATTGGATCACTAAGATGGAAAAGTACTTTGAGTATGAAAATGTACTTGAGGAAAAGAAGGTGAAAATTGCAAGCACAAAGTTGAAAAGTCATGCATCCTTGTGGTGGGAACATCTGTAGCTGGACAGAAAGGGGAAGGGCAAAGACAAAATCAAGGTATGGAGGTGAATAAATTGAAAGGAAAGTTCTTACCTTGTGATTATCGTATTAACCTAGTTAGGAAAATACAAAGTTTGAGGTAGAAAGATAGCTCGGTAAAGGAATATACTAAGGAATTCTATAGATTAGATATCAGATCTAGACATGATGAATATAATGTGGAAAGAATTTCTAGATACCTTAATGGTTTGAGAGTTTCCATCCAAGAAGAAATCAGTTTGGTCAAATTGGAGAACATTGAAGAGGCTTATCAATTTGCATTGAAAGCTGAGGAGAAATTGAACAAGAGACATGAGCAAAGACAAAGAGGTAGAGGTGGTAGATTTCCTAGAGGAAGAGGTAGATCTCATGGTGAAAAAACTAGATTTGAACCTGAAAAGACAACTCTAGATAAAGGCAAGACCGAGTGGAAAGGTGAAAGTTCATCTAGAGGTAGAGGTAGTAGCTACCAAGGTGGTTATAACAAAGGTTTTTTCTGAGGAACTTGTTACAATTGTGGAGAAGAAGGACATAGATCATTTGAGTGTGCACATGCAAGTAAGAAGGCTGGTAGCAGTAGAAATTCTTTGGTGCAAGAAGAGTCACCGAATCAACCTGAGAAGGAAAATAACTTGATGGTAAGGAGAACACTTTAGAATGAAGGTAAAAAGGAAGATCTGATAAGGAAAATTTTGTTTAAGACCAGATGTAGAGTTTCTGATAAAGTTTGGAAGGTAATCATTGACAATGGTAGCTCGAAGAATCTGGCATCTGAGGAAATGGTCACAAAGTTGTAATTGAAAAGGTTGGAACATTTGAAGCCCTATCAGATTTCATGGATCAAGGATGAGCATATGCTCTTGGTAATTGAGCAATGTTATGTGAATTTAAAAATTGGAAAGTACTTTGATAAGGTGTTATGTGATATCATGCCTATGGATTGTTGTCATATTTTGTTGGGTAGACCTTGGCAATATGATAGAATGTTATATATGATGGGAGATTACATAAATATACTATTTGGGCTGATGGGAGAAGACAAATCATGTTACCTTTGATGGAAGAACTTGTTAGTAATTTTTGCACATCTGTGAAAGTTTTCTTGATGGAAGGAAGAAAGTTTGTTAAGGATTTGAAGAAGAATGATGTATGTTTTGTTGTGATTCCTAACAAACTAAGTAAGAAAATAGAGGACAGTGTCCCTGAGGAGATTGATAAGTTACTCACTAAGTACAGTGAGATCATTTTGATAATGTACTTGATGGTTTGCCACTAAAGAGAAGCATTGATCATTGCATGGATTTAATCCCTCAAGCTAGTTTACCGAATAAGGCACCTCATCAGTTGACACCTACTGAGAATTAGGAATTGAACCGACATATTCAAGAATTGTTGTAGAAAGGTTTGATCAGAGAAAGTTTGAGTCCTTGTGTAGTTCTTGTTGTATTGGCACCTAAGAAGAATGAAGAATGGTGAATGTGTATTGATTCTAGAGCAATCAATAAGATAACAGTGAAATATAGGTTTCCTATACCGAGAATGGATGACATGATGGATAGTTTGATTAGAGAAAAGTATTTTACCAAAATTGATTTGAAAAGTGGGTATCATTAGATTAGAATTAGAGAAAGTGATGAATGGAAGACTATTTTCAAGACAAAAGAAGGTTTGTATGAGTGGTTGGTTATGTCTTTTGGTTTAACTAATGCACCAATTACTTTTATGAGGTTGATGAATCAAGTTTTGAAGAAATTATTGGGTAAGTTTGTGATTGTATATCTTGATGATATTGTAATATTCAGTAAGACCAGAGAAGAACATTTGTTTCATGTTAGACAAGTTTTGCAGAGATTGAAAGAAGAAAAGTTGTAGATAAATTTGAAAAAGTGTTCATTCATGAAAGAAGAGATTATGTATTTGGGATTTGTGATTTCAGCTGATGGTTTAAAAATGGATCTTGAAAAGTTTGAAGCTATTTTGAATTGGCCTACACCTGAGAATGCTAGTGAGGTAAGATCATTTAATGGTTTGGAAAGTTTTTACCGAAAGTTCATTAGGAATTTAAGTTCAATTTGTAATGCTACAACTGAGACTATGAGAGGAGACAAAAGAGAATTCAAGTGGACACATGGAGCTGATAAAAGTTTTGAGACTTTGAAGCAAAAGGTTGCCGAATTGCCTATTTTGGCATTGCCTGATTTTAATAAGGTATTTCAAGTAGAATGTGATGCAAGTGGAAGTGCAATAGGATCTATGTTGAGTCAAGAAGGTAAACATATTGCTTTCTTTAGTGAAAAATTTAATGATGCAAAAAGGAAATATTTTGTGTATAATCAAGAATTCTATGCTATTGTTCAAGCACTGAAGAAATGGAGACATTATTTGATGCCAAGTGAATTTGTGTTGTATACCAATCATAAGGCTTTACAGTATTTGGGTAGTCATAATAAGTTGAATTAGAGACATATGAAATGGGTTGAGTATTTGCAGAGTTATATATTTGTGATAAAGCATAAGAGTGGAGTCACTAATTGAGTTGCTGATGCATTGAGTAGAAGAAGATCTTTGATGACCGAGATGAAAATTGAAGTCCTAGGCTTTGATGACATCAGATATTCTTATGAATTTGATCCTGATTTTTATGAGCCATGGAGAAAGTGCAGAGCACCTATTCAAGATCAATCGAGTACTAAAT
This sequence comes from Chamaecyparis obtusa, assembly GCA_027943335.1. Taxonomy (NCBI): domain Eukaryota; kingdom Viridiplantae; phylum Streptophyta; class Pinopsida; order Cupressales; family Cupressaceae; genus Chamaecyparis; species Chamaecyparis obtusa. The sequence goes on from BSBK01005967.1 coordinate 99,028, forward strand.
GGGATGAATATTTTATGTAAGGAGGTATGTTATTTAAAGTTATTCAGTTGTGTATACCAAGAGGAGAAATGAGAACTAATATGATAAAGGAGAAACATACTAGTGGTTTGGCTAGACATTTTGGTGTTGATAAGACATTGAATTTTCTTAAGGAGAAATACTTTTGGCCACAATTGTATAAAGATGTTCAAAAATTTGTGAAAAGTTGTGGAATTTGTCAAGTTGCAAAAAGAGTAAGTCAGAATACTAGATTGTATACACCGATTTCTATTCTCGAGAAACCTTGGATTGACATTAGTATGGATTTTGTTCTTGGCTTACCGAAAATAGTAAGAGGTAATGATTCTATATTTTTTGTTGTGGATAGATTTTTTAAAATGACATATTTTATACCTTGTAGAAAGACATCAGATGCAATACATGTAGCAGATCTTTTATTTAAGGAATTTTCAGATTGCATGGATTAGCGAGGAGTATTATCTCTAACTGAGATAATAAATTTGTTCGATACTTTTGGAAGACTCTTTGGAGAAAGTTTGGCACCGAGTTGCAATATAGTTCTACATTTCACCTAGAAACCAATGGATAAACATAAGTTGTGAATAGAAGTTTGGGAAATATTTTGAGATATTTAGTTGGAGACACACTAGGTAATTGGGATTCTGTGTTGGCACAAGTAAAGTTTGCATACAATAATTCAGTGAATAGGAGTACTAGAAAAACAAATTTTGAGATTGTAAATGGCATACAACCAAGAGGTATATCAGATTTGAGAGATATTACTGATGAAAGAAAGAGAAGTTTTGAAGGAGTAAAATTTGCTGAGTACATGAAGACATTGCATGAAGATGTGAAATACAAGCTGGAAAAGAGTAATAAAAAATAAAAAGACATAGTTGATAGATCAAGGAGACATTAGACTTTTGATTTTGGTGATGAAGTGATGGTTCATTTGAAGAAAGGCTGATTTCCTGTTGGAACATATCGGAAGCTGAAAGTGAAGAAGTTTGGACCTTGCAAGATTTTTAGAAAATCTGACAGTGGGAATGCATATGAGATTGAGTTACCCAAGGATATGGATGTATCACCTATATTCAACATTGCTAATTTGTATGAGTTTCATGAACCTGGTGAAGACATGACAGTACTGATGGATTATCCTAAGAAGCAGATGGAAGAAGTTGAGCAGATTTTGGAGCAAAGAGTTGGCAGAAGTACAAGTGGAAAATAGTATATGGAATATCTGGTAAAGTGGAAGAATAGACCAATTGAAGACAATTCATGGATTTCACAGTTTGAGTTGGATGCAGCTTGGATCATACCTATTTCATGATTTGGAGAATCATTTCAAATAACCCCAGGTGTCTGATGCAAGAGCATCTTGGGTCCTTGGCAATCCTGTGTCACCAAAAACATATTTGAAGTTTGTCTATGTTGTTCGGTTCCTACTTTGACCAAGTTGGTTCGGTGTTGCTCAATTTTCTTTGTTCACCGGTGTTGGTCGGTTATCTCTCTGGTGCTTAGTTAATTTCCCTGGCGCTCGCTGATGCTTGTCTGGCGCTCGGTTATCCTTGCTTATTGAGTTGTTTATTTTGATTTTTGTTGAGGCTGACTTGTGCATTTAATTTGGGTCATAGATTTAATGTTGGTATCCATCATTGGGAAGTGTGTGGACCTAAATCTAGTCATTCCTTCTATTGATTGTGGATCTGAAGGCCAACTTGGCTCGATAGCCTCTTGTATAAATGTAGTTGTTTGGTTAGAGTTTAGGGAGCAAGTTTTTGATAGAAGATATAAGGTAGAAAATCAAAGATTATTGATAGATCCTCGCATGTTGGAGGACTCCTGTACTTGATTGTAATATCTGGCCTAAATCAGGAAGGCCTTACAGTCTGACTGGTATGAATCAAATTGAAGATAATATTTGAAAGATATCTACATTCTCTCTCTCACTATTGCGTTGTTGCTTCCACGTGTTGTTCTACAAGGTGGATCTAGTTAGGGTGTGCCTTTGGCCCCTCTCCCCATCCTCCCTTGCATCATTATTACTAGCATCACCCTCCATAAGGGAATTCTCCTCCTCACTATCACCTTTAGACTCAGTATCCTTGTCATTTTTCTCACTAACCCTATTATTTCTTAGCAAAGGAGGGCATAGTATTCTCCTCACCATCCTTAATTATTTTTTCTTTACCCTTACAAAAACTAGGCCCCAGAGTGAAATCCTTATCTTTATCAGTCTTACCCTAAAAAACTAGTTGCACCAATTCAAGAACCTATGTCTAATGTACTCTGCAATCAAAAGAATAAGCCCTTCATGCAAAATATGTTTCTTGGGATTCTTCTTATGCACCATAACACTATGAATAAGGGAGTTCAATAAGTAATAGGGAAATGAAACCCTATTCTTATGGCTAAAGTGGTTTAGCAAAACAAAATGGTAAGAGAGAGCCCTCCTATATCTACCATTCAAGGTTATGTATTCCATAATTGCCACCAAAACCTTACTCTAGATTAATTTAATCATTTCAACATCATAAAACCCCCTAGAATATTTTACAATTTTCTCAACCTCTTCTTCATTTTTGGGAAACATTTTAATAGCTTTCTCAAAGACTTTCCTATCACATAAAAAAATCATACCTTTCAAATTTTGGCCAAAAATATTCATACTGGGGTCCATAGTAACCTTAATATTCTATCCATCCATCATCACAAATCCCTCGTTCCAACATTCAACAAACTTTTTGGTGACCCTCCCATCGAATCCATGAAGCTTCTCCATGAAAGGAGTATGGCCCCCTTTCTCAAGCTTGTCCCATACCTCATCTTCCTTCCTCCATTTGTCATAGCTAAGAGGATCTCTCTACTTAAATTCCTCACCCATACTAAAATTCACAGTGTATAAAGAGAAGTTCATAGGGCTACACAAACAAACCAAAATAAAAATGGCAACCCATAGAATGGTGACAAGGGATTTTGAGGCTTATATATTAATAATGCCCTTTGGAAAGACAAACCTTTCTGTATAATTAAATAAAATGATCTTACTAATTCAATGCCTTCTCATCATTTCTTTAAAGATTAGATAAATCCCCACACTTGCAGTGTGTCTTTTCATAATTTAAAATAGAACTTAAATACACATTAAGTTTACTCTCACTTTGCCAAGTAATAATGACATTTGACTTGACAGCTATGTTGGTGAAGGTGTCAACAACCATATTAGCCTCTTTATACACATGTGAATTTTTTTTTTAATCAAAATGATTAATAATATTTTTGTCCTCCATTATCATTTGTTTGATAGTCCACGAGGGTTTGAATTTATTTTTGAGACAATTAAGGATATTAATAGAATCCCCCTCAATCCAAACATTTCTATAATAATAATTTTCAACCATCTTGAGATAGTGCAAAAGACTCATAACTTCTACCACATGGTTGGTCTGGGTCTTAAGAGGACAAGCCACAACTATAATACCATTTCCTTTGTCATCCCAAACAATCCCTCCACAACCAGCAATTCTTGGATTACCTTTTGGAACCCTGTCAAAGTCAATTTTAATCCATCTAGGAGGAGGATCTGTCCAGATAGAATCATCTTGCTTCCCCTTATTTCTATGAATATCCAGCTTAGATTTACCTTTACCAATTCTAGCCTCAAAATCTAGCATAGTACTGACATTACTTAGGTAATTATCTTTAATGCTTCTTCTTATTTTTTATGATATGATAAAAGGAGGCAAAGAAACATCTCTAAAAACTCTATTATTTCTTTCTTTCTAGATATTCCAAACCACATGAGGAGAAACCAAATTCCATATAGTTTTCTCCACATGAACATTCATAGAGTTCCACTGAACAAAACAATCCTACATAGACCGAAGTAAAATCTAACACAAATTCTAGCATTGCAAAATTATGGACCAAACCTCCCAAGAGTAAGAGAAAGAGACCAAGAGATGAAACACCATCTCCTCCTCTTTTTTACATAAATAGAATCTATTAGGACTAATCATACCTCTTTGGAAAAGATTATCCACCATAAGGATCTTATTTTGAATAGTCATCTAGAAAAAGATGTTTATTTTTAGGATAAGGTACTTGTCGCACACTTTGGTCCAAAAGGCAGGAAAACCAGACTGATTCAAAAACATAGAAGAATCAGAAGAAATAGAGTAAGTACCTAAAGAGTTAGAAACCTAGATCAAACCATCATCTACATTGTCCTTCACTTTCCAAGCATTTAGAGCAACCGTTATGGGTTTTAGGGAGATATCTAGCTCCTTCAAATTAATCTAGGATTGACTAGTCCAATGGTCGCTCACTGTAGATCCAAATATTTGAATGCAAACCCCCATAATCGCTAATAAGGAAGGGTTAGAACAAAGTGGACTATCCCTTAGCCAAAAATCTTCCCAAAACCTAATTTTTTTACCATCTCCAAGCCACCATCTCTATCTTAAAGAGGCAGTATCCTTCACATTCTATATGCTATTCCAAATGAAAAAACCATTGATTTTGAGGTCCAAACCAAGGAAATCAGCTAGCATAGGAAAGGAAAAAAGATATTTTCTTCTCAAGATTTGATTCCATTCCTTGGCCTCCCCATAAATCTTCAACACCTATTTATCTAGTAGGGCCTTATTGATAACTCTTATAGGTCTAATACCAAGCCCTCCCCATTTCTTTGGTTTACAAATTTCTCCCAAGCTACCAGAGCCATTCTATTTCCATCTTCGACCCTAGACCAAATAAAATGCGTTTGGATCCTCTCAATAGCCTCCACAAATTTAGAAGGGATCCTGAAAAGACTCAGAGCATAAAAGGGAAGGTTTTGAAGAGTGGCCTTGAAATTTTTTAGTTTACCATCTTGGCTAAGAAAAGCCTCTTTCCACCCCTCCATTTTGCTATTAAATATCTCCACCAAAGAAGACCAAAATTAATCAGGAGGTTCCAGCCCAAGAGGAAGACCAAGATAGGAGGAAGGGAGATCTCTAATATCATAATCAATAATTATTGAGATCATTTTCTTCCTCTCCATAGGAGTATTAATAAAAAAGAGGGAACTTTTTTCCTAATTGATTAGTTGGCTAGTCGTGGAAGAATAAGTGTCGAAAGCCTTCTTAAACATCTTGGTTTCTTGAATGGTTGATGAGCCCATGGGAATGGTATCATAAATGAAATATTCATGAGAGCAAGAGGGAATAGTCAATGATGGATTAAGCCCCTGGATAAAACCTATAGAAACATACTTATGGAAGAATCTACCAATAATCTCAGCCATGCTGGCAAAGAGGATTGATGAGATAGGATCTGTTGGAAAGTGATGTTTGAAGAGTAGTATGAAGCACTTGAGGGTTTTCATTTATGGAAACACATCTTATATGATGATCACATGAAGATAAGTATAGCTTCAGAGATACAGTCTTGAAAATGACTAAGTATGGAGATAGATTTATAGAGTACTACAGTACTATTTTGGACATCAAATATAGTATATGATAGATGATGTCTTGCAAGCTTAGAAGAAGAAATTTTGGGATGTGTATGACCTTCAGTTAAGGTCAATTATGTTTTGGTGTTGTTATTAGCAAGTTATAGTGATTTGGAGACATGCGAAGACAGAGGGACAATGAAACAGAGTATATGAATAGTCGTGATGATTAAGGGAATATAAGATGGAATCGTAACGTGATAAGTTAGATATAGATTTTGGATTACCAAAACTTTGGTAATAGAAGATCACTAACTTAGTATTTACTCCTTGCATTACTAGTTATTCTATTTTGTATTTTATTTGGGAGCCGACTGAATCATAGAATACATATATATATGAAGAAATTTTTATAAAGAAAAATGATGATGATGTGAGACAATGACAACAAAATAGAGATATCAGTAATTTTTGATGGCAGATGTGAGATTGAAGGTTGACAGAGGATATTGAGAACTATAACTGGAACTATCAAAGCATAATAGATGCTTGTTTTGTTCATCCTTGATAATAATTTATAACTGAAGTATTGATTGTAAGAGTTGTAAGCTCAATATACCTCTAACAGGGATATTATACTTTAGTGCATATTGTGGGTACCATCCCCACCGGGGTTTTCCCTTGGCTAGGGTTTCCTCGAAAATAAATAATGGTGTTATGAGTTGTGTGTTATTTTCTTTGTTATTTTCATTTCTACAATCATATGGTTTATTAAGATTTGGTTTAAGTTTAATATAAAGTGATGTAATACTGATTCACCCCCTCTCAGTATTACTCAATCCTAACCATTGGTATCAGAGCCATTGGCCCTTGGAGAGAAATTCTAATAGCTTAAGGGAGATAAGAATGGATTTAGAAAGTTTACAAGAGAACTTTGAAGCATTACTTGATGACCTAGACAAAGAAAAGGCTGAGAATGGCGAATTGAAATTAAAATTAAAAAGAGCAGAAGGTTTTATAAAAAAACTAACTAAAGGAACAACTTGAACTTTCAAGAAATCAAAGACAAGACCTTATGGAAAAGATCAAGGAGGATTTAGACAATGACACATCAGACCAGTTAAAGAAGCTTGAGAAAGAAAAATAACAAATTAACCTTTTGATGATTAAAGAGATCCAACATGAAAAGGATGCAAGATACAAAGTTGAAGAGACTCTAAAAGGAGCAAACATATAGATAGGACAAATGTAGATTGAACTTGATCACTACAAGGATAAATGTCTAGAATTGGACAAATACAAACAAATCATTAAAGGTGAACTCATTCAAGCCAAGTTACACATTGAGAAATTACATATGGGCAGTGATAAGATTGATGAACAAAGAGAAAGATAGAAACCTAAAGGAGATATGACTGGAATTAGATACAATGAAGGAGAACATTCTAAGACTCATGAAGAATCACATGAAGCAAAGATTGAAGAAAGACCTACTTTTGAAGAACCTATAAATTAGATTAGACCTTTCAGAGGTAGATGCTATGGATGCAACAAACTCAGACACATGAAAATAAATTGTAAAGGTAAAGGCCCTTTCAGACCCTTTACTAGTTATTGTTATAACTTTTATGAATATGGACACAAGAAAGCATAATGAAGGAAACCTAATCAGTCAAGAAAAAGGAAAGATTACATTAGAGAATAATCAACAACCAAAATCACATGCTTCAAATGCAGCAACCTTGGACATATTGCAAGGTTTTGTAAATTGTAGATTAATCAGGATAGAAGACTGCCTACATGTTACAAATGCCACAACTTAGGACATATAGCTAAGTTTTGCAAGTATAATGGAATGAAAAAAAGAAGAGGACCAACTCCTATGGTTATAAAGAAGAATATCGATGGAAGTGGTAAAAGTCTTGGTGAATACATGGAAAAATTCAAGAATCATTTCAAGAAACCAACAGATGAAGATGATGGTAAGATATGGAAGATCAAAGAATTCAATAAGGCTGAATAAGTGGAAAATGGAGCCTTAACAATGCATCTATCATTCACCTACTCATTTGTTTATTTTTTTTGAATTGGAATTGAATAAGTAATGTAAATCTGGAAATGCTTGAAAATCAGACAAGATAATATACATACCTCATAATGGAACAAATCTGGAAATACCTATTTTTAGATGTTTGTGTGCTGTCTCTAGAAATTTTGCAACCAGATCTGGGACCAGAAAAATGCAATAGGGAAAACCTAGAAAACTTTTGTCTTTCTAGAAGTAGGTCATCCTTGACCCAGATAGCGGGGCAAGGTCTTACCCTGGGGTAGGATCCTACCCCTCACTGCAAGTCATCCTTGACCCAAAATAGCTCCGATGAAAAACATGTTCATGGATCTCGGAAGTTTTTTGAAAAGGGTATTCAGATCTGTACTTCAATTCTCAAAAAAGTGATTGTAGATATTCAAAATTTTGACCTTGACCCAGGGGTCTAGATCCACTCTATGTTGAAGACAGAAGGTTCCCAGGATGCCCAGAGACCTAGAAATGAAGCCAGAATAGGGTAGAGTGCCAGAGAGAGGAACAAAGTCCTATGATGATCATGATGAAGGCTAGGAGGACCTATTCCTAGGTCATACCTAGAAAATAGAGCCACAAAGAAGGGAAATTAAGGAGAATCCCCAGGATCCTAACCCTAATTTCATCTAGAATGAAGGAATCAAGTGCAAAATGCATCTTAAATGCAAGCCTATCATGATAAATGCACTAAAAGAGGGTGATAAACCTATCAAGATGGAATTTATTCCATTTTAAGATGATACATTTAGCCCCCACTTTAGCTTAGATATGACACTACGTGAATATGCAAGCTAAAGTAAGAAAACATCATAGTAAATAAAAAGGATATAGCCAAGTCCTTAATGTAGAGATCCTGCAAGAAACTATTAAAACCTGCAACACACAAGGTTAATGAAATTCCATAAATTTCCTAGAGCTTAGTATATGACAATTGAGAAGTGCATAAAGCTCCTTCTACCCCCCTTTTTTGGCTTTCTACTTCCGAAGGGTGAAACAGGGTGATAAGAAAAACTCTATACACTGGATATGCGCTTTGTTGAAAATTCCTTTCCTAAACCAATTAGAAGGAATCCTAACCTTACCAAATTGATTCAATGAGTTAGGTATCTGAATCATGATTCCAACACCAGTGACGGTAGTGAAAATAGAGTTATCGAGCTCAAGTTATGATGAAAAGAGTGAATGTCTATCTAAATGCATAAGAAGGGAAATCTGAGTTTACCACGAGTAAACCCTAAAAGAAACCCTAATAAAACCCTAATTTGAACTATAAATAAGGAAAAGGAAGAAATACTTACTCATTCCTACCATTTGCAGATTCAAAAAGAGGAAGCAAGATGTCAAGGAGAGAAGAACTTTGAGCAACACGCATGGAGATTATGAGACACAGCTTGACTACCAGACGGTCACTTCCTGAGGTGAGTTTGCTGTTGTTTGTTCCTATACTTTCCAAATTCTTATGTTTTATAGGCAAGGTCAACCTTGACCCTTAAAGGTTGACCTTGAACCATCTATGTCGACCTTGACCCAAAAGGTTGACATTGACTGGAAGGTCTCCACCTATTCTAGGATTAGGTCAACCTTGACCCAACAAGGTCATCCTTGACCCAGGAAAGTTGACCTTGACCTAGTAAGGTCATCCTTGACCTAACTGAGGTCAACCTTGACCTAGTCAAGTTAGATTTGCAAATTTGATGATGTACATTATTGATATGATTTTTTTTTGTGCTTACAGGACTTGGTCCGTCTCTAAGAGCATCCTTTGGAGAGTTGCTAGGCATGGTTAGAGAGAGGCTATCTAAGCTCGATGATGATGAGATGCAGTTACTGAGAGATGTGGGACTATAATGGGTATCATTCCTACCATGTATAAAACTACACCGAGCCATGCTATCAGCTCTGATAGAGAGGTGGGATGAGGATACATGCTCCTTCCATCTTCCCTCTAGAGAGATCACAGTGACATTGGAGGATGTCTACAGGATCCTACAGCTTCTAGTCTAAGGTGAGACCATCAGACCTAGAGCACAACAAGTTTTTGAGGAGATCAATGCAGACAAGGAGTATTGTATAGGGCAGGTTCCACAAATGCTGACCCGGTCAGATTAGGTCCTATTGTCATCCATACTGTCAGGCCCTACACCTTTAGTACGGAAGGTGATGCTTTGCATAGTATCCTTGGTTGTGTTACCCAACGTAAAGAGTACCATATTTTGTACACCTCTTACTCATTTGATACAAAGGATGGAGAGGGAAAGGACCATGTTCTCATGGGGTCACAGCATGTTATCCCAGCTATACCATGAGTTAGGTCAGCCAGTGAGATATTAGAGAGAGAGAGTCTATCAATATGCGCACTCTTGTAGATTTGGTTGTTTGAGCATTTCACATATACACATCCATAGGGTGTTCCAGTGATGGTAGATGTGAGTACACTAAGAGTCTTTGTGTATCCTTTGAGAGATGCCTGGAAGTTTGGAGATATCCTCTATTGGGGGGTACATCTAGACCGCATTCTGAGCATCGATGTGATATGGAGACCCTACTACCAGATGATAGAGTGGCCAGATACATGATTCTAGATGAGACCTTCACAATGGTGAAAGCTTTTAGAGGGTCATTAGAATCATATAGTGATGCCATACTATTATGATCGGGTGATGAGACAGTTTGGCTTGTTATAGGGAATCCCTAGAGTAGTACCTCGCTATGCACATCTGATGAGATACTATCAGAGACTCGGTGCCACACACCTACCATCGATAAAAGACATAGAGGATAGTGATGTAGATGAGATAGAGGATAGAGAGGTACCACCATATGTGACCTATTCAGGCATGAGCTACGATTACATCAGGTACTAGAGTCTGGAGGGGACCCACCCCATCTTCCCCAAGGATTATCCTACAGGTGATCCAAGGCTTTCAGAGAGTACACACTAGGATAGTGGTACATTAGAGAAGGATAAGGATCTTAGAGATGAGGAGGAGCACATGTTCGAGGATGATACCATGGAGGATGAGAGAGCAGAGGAATGAGTAGAGGAGATGCCTCTAGCTGGTGATACTGGTGCGGATGTACACATTTTTCACGCATCACCACTGAGATCATGGTGGCCTCCATGCCCCCACATAGAGACACCACCGCTAAGACCTAGACATAGCGAGTTTAGAGAGAGTAGTCACTCTGTGCTCCCACCATCTAGACATTTCAGTGACGTCTAGGAGGGATACCCAGGTATGAAATATAAGATTTGATTAAATATGAAATTTGATTTGAAATGAAAAGATATTAGACTAATAAATGTAATTCTTCATTCTACAGCTAGCGTAGCAGAGTGGAGGATATTTGTATCCAAGATTCTAAAGGATACATGTATATCCTACCGACTACCAGCAAGCGAGCGAGAATCCTCTCTAGGATATAGAGATCCTGGCAGGCATGCTGATATCTTTGCATGTGTCCAACGAGAGTTGAGGTTGTGTAGAGAAAGGGAGGAGAAGCTGATAGCTGAGTTACAGAGTGCCTGAGAGCATCCACAAGGTATGAGCATATTGAGGAGCCACTCACGGACACACAAATCTTCATCTTCCTACCATAGGGCAGAGAGATCTAGGAGCCATCGGCCATTAGAGCATAGTGATAGACGTAATGATAAATAGGGCCATTGGCCACATATGTATCAGAAATTGAAAAAAACTTTTGATGAATGAAAAAATTTCTCTACTAATTAGTTCTATGTTTCATTACTATGTTTTCATCAATATAAAACTTAATAGAAAGAAAGAAAGTGCATAAATATATTCAATATGTAATTTTTCTAGAACTACATAACCTATAAAACAAACTTTATAAGGAATACATAAATGCACAAGGAAACAAAGAAAGAAATTAAGGATAATAACATTTGAGATGCATAATATTAATGGGTTCCTTAAAAGAAACACCATCCTTATTAGCAAGTTTATAAGCACCCAAACCAAAGTCTTCAATAACAAGAAAAGGTCCAAGCCAATTAGGGCTAAATTTTCCTTTTTCGCCCAGTAAAGCATTTACATTTTGTTGATTCTCATAGAGAACTAAATCACCAACTGTAAATGTTCATTCAATTACCTTATGATTATATTGTTTCTGCAGAGATTTATGATAAACTTTTATATGTTCTAATGCATGTATTTGTTGTTCATCCAACATTCCTAGCTCTTGTAAGCATTGTTCACAAAAAGTATCCTTGTCAATTATCCCATGAAATGAAACACATAGAGAAGGTATTTATGATTCCAAAGGCATAATAGCATCAGTGCCATAGACAAGATTGTAAGGAGAAGTACCCGTGGTAGTATGAACACTTGTCCTATAAGCCCATAAAGCATAGGTCAGTTGAGTATGCTAATCTTTCACATGCTTACTAACTATTTTTCTCAGAATTTGTTCAATGATTTTATTTGATGCTTCAGCTTGTCCATTAGATTAAGGATAATAAGGAGTTGAAAATCTATGTTGAATTTGATATTTTTCCAAAAATTTTGTGACTTTGTTTTTAAAAGAGGTAACATTATTCAAAATTATCATTGAAGGTATACCAAACCATGTTATGGTATTGTTAAGGATGAAATCATAAATAACATCCCCAGCTGTTGAATGAAGAGGGACAGCTTCAACCCACTTCATGAAGTAATTTGTAGCAGTCAGAATGTAAGTATGTCCTTGCGAAGATGCTGGTGAGATTTTTCCAATAAGGTCAAAACCCCAAATACTAAAAGGCCATGGAGAAACTTGATTACGAAGCTCACAAGCAAGAGCATGAGTCAAATTACTATGTTGTTGACATTGAGGACATTTCTCAACAAACATGAAAGAATCTTGTTCCAATGTTTGCCAATAATATCCCATTCAAAGTAATTTATTAACCAGATATTTTCCACCAAAATGTCCCCCACAAGAACCAGAATGAGCTTCTGCCAAAGCTACTAGGATTTCAGTTCTATTGAGACATCTTTATAGTAATCCTTCATAAGAGCATTTGTAAAGCGTATCTCCTAGAATGATGTAATGCACTACAAGATTCCTAATACGATTATGCATGTTCCTTGTTGCTAATTTAGGAAAAGTACCATCTTTCAAAAAATGAAAAATATGTTAATACCATTCATCTAAATGCAAATTAAAATAATTAGAGGTAATATTTTTAGAAATTGCGGGGCTTTTAAGAGTTTGTATAGTAAATTGAAAGTTTTTTGAATTATTCTCAAGACAAACCAAAGAAGTTGTGCTTGCCATGGTGTCCGCATGTCGGTTATCTTTCCTAGGTAAAGTTTGAATCGTATAAGAAGAGAATTGTGAAAGAACATCAAGAGCTAAGTCTCTATATTGTGTCATTTTATCATTCTTAGTCTAATATCCTCCTTTAATTTGTTCAACAATTAGTTGTGAATCTCCATATATATGCAAGTGTTTGATGTTAAGGGATGATTAAGCTACTCGTAGGCCAGCTATAAGAGCTTCATACTCCACAATGTTATTAGTACAAGGAAAGGTTAATTTGTATGATAAAGGGATGGGTTTTTTCATAGGAGGGATCAAGATAATACCCACACTAGAACCTGTCTTACAGTTAGACCCATCAAAATATAATTCCCAAATATCATCCTATTGAATAGCTAGAATATTGTCATCAAGGAATTCCATTGAAGTAGAACATGTATCTAAAAGAGGACAAGGAGCTTCAGCTAAATAATCTGTTAAAGCTTTTCCCTTAATAGACTTTTGAGAAATGAAATTAAGATCAAATTTTGTAAGTAACATCACCCATTTTGCCAAATGGCCAGAGAGATCAGTTTGTGAGAAAAGATGTTTCAAAGGATCAAACTTAACAATCACATTGACCTCAACATTTATAAGATAATGCTTGAGTTTATGACATGCATAAACTACAGCTAAACATTGTCTTTCTAAATCTGTGTATCTTGTTTCATAATCAAGTAAAGTCGGACTAATGTAATACATAGGTCTTTCCTTACCATCATTATCATTTTGAGCTAACAACACACTCATGACCTTTAGAGTTGCTAAAGTATACAAATGGAATGGTTTATCAAATTTAGCTGGCTGCAAGATAGGAGGATTTGCAAGATACTCCTTAAATTTCTCAAAAGCTTGTTTACACTCATCATTCCAAGAGAAAGTGGCATCCTTTCTAAGAAAGGAAGTAAAAGGGATATTACAATCTGCTAAATTAGAAATAAAGTGATGAATAGCTTGTATTTTTCCTTGTAGACTTCGTAACTAAGAGATATCCTTAGGAGGAGGCATATTAACAATAGCTTCAATCTTTTCAGTATCTACTTCTATGCATCGCTTAGAGATTATAAATCCTAATAATTTACCAGAATCAACTCCAAAGACACATTTCTTAGGATTCAATCTCAAGTTGTAACTTCTAATCCTTTCAAATATTTGTCATAAAATAGTAACATGCTTCTCTTTGTATAGATTTTGCTAAAATATCATCCACATAATCTTCAAGGATCTTATGAATGTAATCATGAAAAATCAAAGTCATAGCTCGTTGATAAGTTGCTCCTGCATTTTTTAATCGAAAAGGCATCATGTCCCAACAAAATATTCCCCAAGGTGTTATAAATGTAGTCTTAAATTGATCTTCAGGAGGGATAAAGATTTGATTATATCCTGAAAAACCATCCATAAAAGATAACAAGGCATGTCCCACTGTTGAATCCACAATCATATCGATGTTAGGTAGCAGGAAATCATCTTTTAAGGATGCCTTATTTAAATCTCTGAAATCAGTACACATCCTTATCTTATTTTCTCCTTTTGAAATAGACAAAATGTTTGAAATCCAATCCGAGTAATCAATAGAACGGATAAATCCTGAATCCAATAATTTTTCAATTTCACCTTTGACTAATAAAGCAATTCATGGATTCATCTTTCAAATTTTCTGCTTCATAGGTTTCATATTCAGTTTTAAAACAATGTTATGAGTAATAATCTTAGAATCTATACCCAACATATCTGAATATGTCCAAGCAAAAATATCCTCAAATTCAAGTAAAAGGGAAATCAACTCATCACACTCATCCTGATTGAAACATTTCCCATTTTTTATCATCTTTTTAGTGCTGTTCTCATCCATTTGAATATCAATAGTCTCAGTTATTAACAAATCACTTTGTATCGGAGGATCCATCGATAAAGGGAGAGTATCTAGTTTATCATGTTCCCCAAAATAAGCATCGGTACTTAGACAATAAGGCTTCCATCATTTGTGATGAAACTTAGGTAAGTCTTCATAAACCCCTAAAAATTCCATTAAGGATTCATCTTTAGGAAAAATATCAAAAGTAGGTGATTGATTAAGGTCAATGACAAGTGGGTTAACCAATTTCAATTGTCCACCGCAAATATGATTAACATTAAGAGGAAAAACTGATGGTTGCCTATAAGGATTGAATCCTAATCCATATGTATGATCATAAACTTCATTATCCAAAGGTAAAATGTATACCTTGTTCATATTTATCACATCCTTTCCCATTAAATCCCAATTTCTTAAGAAAATGATAACCAGGACCATATCGATTAGTCAAATTAGAAGAAGTCCAAGGAGTGGCATATGTCACAATATCATAACAATCAAGCTTTATAGTTTCAATCATTTCATTAATTGAAGCGGCAACAAAATTACTTTTTAGTTCCTCAGAAAGCGGGGAAGGAGTAAAGGCTTTTTTCTCAAATTCATTTTGTTGCTTCATGAATTCCAAATCATAAACCTTTTATTCTCCAATGAAAGTAGGATTAAAATCCAATGTCCCCCAATCATCCTTAGTCAAAGAGGAAGATGGATCTTCTAGTTGTTAAATCTTAGGTTGTTTTATCTTAGATTGTTGTATCTTCGGTTGTTTTTCAATCTCTTTACTTGGTTGAAGAGGCTTAGAGATTTTAGCATATTTTGCATTTAGGAAAGGATTCAATGCATCATCTACATGTAATGTATAAGTTAAGTTGTTATAGATGAACCTAACCTTGATATGGAGAGTAGAAGGAACTACATGCATAGTATGTAACCATGGTCTTCCTAAAAGAAGGTTATAATTGAGAGGTCTAGGCATAACATGAATAGGAGTATTTAGAATAACTAGACCAACTTTAACAGGTAAGGTAATAATTCCCAAATTTCTCTTCGCAATATTGTCAAATCCACATATAGGAACAATATCAGGTTGAATAGTTGTCAGATCAGCTTTAATTTCCTTAAGCATATCCATGCTACAAACATTAAGCCTAGATCTATTATCAATTAATGTTCTTCGAATGATACTCTGATTAATAGAAACATCAACCATAAGAGCATCATATTGATTCTGCACCTCAAGAGAAGGTAAATCATTATCAGAAAACACAATAGGAGGTACAGAAGGCATAGTATGCATACCATTGAAAATAGAATGAATGTTCTCTTGATTAGGAGGTGAAGCAGGAAGAGTGGATAAAGCTTTTTGCAATGCCTCATGATATGTCAGGGAAGTTTGAAGTAATTCCCATAAAGATATTTTAGCAGGAGTATCACGTAATTGGTCAATTAAGTTATACGCCTTAAAGGTAGAAGGAAACCTAGGTGCTTAAGGAAGCATGGGTTGAGAAGGTGGTAAATAAATCAGAACAGTAGGCTGAGGGTTATTCTGTGTACGATAAGCATGTGAAACAGAATCAGTGTTATCAAAGAATTCCAAAGGATCTCTGGGTTTACCCTTAATTGTTATGCGAGGACATCCTTTTACCGTCATCAAAGGTGTAGGATATATCATTTTAGGTTTATCAATGTTGCAAATAGTGGGACATGAAGGTAACCATGCACACACCCTATGGTAAAGGTCAATTGGAGAGGTTGTGGAGGAGAGTGAAATAGGAATAGGATCAATAGAGATCTCATCTAGACTATTTTCATCCTCACTACCATGTACCTCATTAGGTAATCTATCCTCTTGTACAATAAAAGCCTCATCAAAGTACTCAAAACAAGAATCATACATGTTGAATACAAAGAAATACTAAAAGCACGAAAATGTAAATGTTTTTGTATTTTTAAAGAGATTTTGCAATTTTTTGTATTTTTGAAATATAAATGCAAGAAAGGTATAAATGCAAGAAATCTAATCTTATAAGCATGCAAGATCTAAACCTAACACCAAAAAGAAAGATTTTTCATAAACGGGTTCACCAAAATGAATAGGTTGAAAATGGAGCCTTAACAATGCATCTATCATTCACCTACTCATTTGTTTATTTGTTTTGAATTGGAATTGATTAAGTAATGTAAATATGGAAATGCTTGAAAACCAGACAAGATAATATACATACCTAATAATGGAACAAATCTAGAAATACCTATTTTCTGATGTTTGTGTGTTGTCTTTGGAAATTCTACAACCAGATCTGGGACCAGAAAACTGCAACAAAGAAAACCCAGAAAATTTTTATCTTTCTAGAAGCAGGTCATCCTTGACCCAGATAGCGGGGCAAGGTCTTACCCTGGGGTAGGATCCTACTCCTCATTGCAGGTCATCCTTGACCCAAAACAGCTCCGATGAAAAATCTGTTTGTGGATCTCAGAAGTTTTCCGAAAAGGGTATTTAGATCTGCACTTCAATTCTTGAAAAAGTGACTGTAGATATCTGAAAAGGGTGTTTTGGGGTGGCTATATAAGGTTTTGCCTTAGTCAAGCCCCCATTTTTGTGATCTCCACCTCCATGAATAGCCGACTATAATAGAATGTGTGTGTATTGAAAGTGTAATGCCAAGATCTAATCCTCTAGATCAAAACCCTAGCATGAATATGTATGAGAAATAAATGCATAGATTTGAACAAGATAAGAAAGCATACCAAGCCCCAAAGGCTAAAGTACTCCTACTAAACTCATAATCTATAATTGTTACCCCATGATTGTATCTTTGAATGCTTAAATATTGATAATGGTGGATCAAGTAAGAAGGGATCTCTCTTGCTCCAAGTAGATGTTCACAATGGTGTGCTCACAAAAATGCTTGATATCAAAAATGGCTCGATCTTCTATATCATCCTCTTGCAATCTTGCATCTTAATTCCACCATTGATAGCTTTCTTGAATCAATTTTGTCTCCACTTGATGTCTTGATCATGCAATTTCTTGGTGTCCCTTGTGTGTAAATGAAGGCAAATGAGTCTTTATATGGAGGTTTCAAGGTGAGGCTCCTAGAGTAATGTGAGAACCCATAATTAAAATTTCACCTTGAATTATGGTCCAATCACAATAACCAACTAAGGAGGGAAAAAAATTAAATGAATTTAAAATTAAAACCCTTCTACACTCGGATCCAAAAGCCCAACATTAATTTCGGGGCCCTCTGGGACCAAATTTGAAAAGGGGGAATTAAATCCTGAAGGAGGTCAAAGATGACCTTGTCTCTGACCTAGGTCAGGGACAACCTAGACTTTGAACTAGGTTAGGGATGACCTAGACTTTGACCTAGGTCAGGGTCTACCTCGTCCTTGACCCAGAGGTCCAAATCCAGCCAGAATGAGAAATAGGAGGTCCCAAGGATGCTCGGAGACCTAGAAATGATGTCAGAATAGGGTAGAGTGCCAGGGAGAGGCACAAAATCCTATGATGAATATGATGAAGGCCAAGAGGACCTATTTCTAAGTCCTACCTAGAAAATAGAGCCATAGATGAGGTAAATTAAGGAGAATCCTTGGGATCCTAACCCTAATTTCACCTAGAATGAAGGAATCAAGTGCAGAATGCATCCTAAATGTAAATCTATCATGATAAATGCACTAAAAGAGGGTGCTAAACCTATCAAGATGGAAGTGCTTACATTTTAAGATGATACAAAGGCATTGGTTTAGGGAGAGAGAGTAGATGCTACTGTGCCTTCTCGTGATGTTAAGACTATTACATCGACCTAAAAGGCTGAGCATGGCCTTAGGGGGAGCATTTGATGAAGACACCATATTATATCCAACCCCTGATTCTAAGGAGTGAGCTCATGAAATCTTAGTTATGGTGTATAAAGACACTATGGAGTCTATATCTATGATCACAACATTTGAAGATTCATATCCTATGAGCGCAAGATTTTGATTGACTGGACAGTATACAAAGTTGTGCTAATTAAGTGCATTTACTCACTTGGTGATGAATAAAAGACCTAAAAACAAATTACTTCTTTATCTTTTGATGAGAAATGACCAAGAAGAGAATATTTTAGAGCATATCAAACCACCAAGAAGCTACATTTCCTAATCGATCGAAGTGGAAGTTTCGAATTCAGTTCATTCAAGGTATTTAGATCATTTACTCAAATAGAAAGCTATGGATGCCCCTGTGATTTATGATGTTGTGGATAGACCTAGATATAATTTTAAGGGACACCCCTTTAAGTCTTGTGAGGATGACCCTGAAGGATATTTTTCACAAACACCATACAACATCCTACACATAGAGGATATTAGGGCATACATTCATTGCAAGTATGAGACAATAGGTGATACAAAGATATTCAAGGAAATTGATGAGATGATCGAATCAGATGGTAAAATGAAGGATGAGTTTAAACATTTAGATGACCTAACCATTATGAAATTAACCCTCATGAATGAATTAAGCGAAAAAAAATGGTTCATGATCATACTTAGCAGAGTTCATGACTAGTTCATTTGGATAGGAGAGAAACCTGTAAAGATTTGTAGTGAACTAATTCATGACATTACTGGATTGGACAATACTAGAGTTATTCCTATGGAAGAAAATAATATAAAGAAACAAGTTGACACCCTAATACACTCTACCTGAGACAAGTGAGATATGACACTAAATGATATATTCTAGCAAGATGTAAGACTAGTTGCAATGCTTCTAGGATACAAACTTTACTACAATAGTAGACCTAATTCAGTATCAGTAGGATTTATCATGATGGCCTATAGGATGGTGAAATAAAACACCAAATACAATCTATATGAGATTTTGGCAGAACAATTTTTGGAAAATATAAAGATAATCAAGAAGGATAAATCTAAGGCTTTTAGATTTGGCTCACTTTTAGTTCATATGTATATACATATTGAGCATAAGTTCCCTGGAATGCATCCTAGAAAATGGAAGGACAACATACCCACTAGTATTTAGATATTAGAGAGCTACCAAAGAGAAAATATCACATGGGTAGATGGTGAACTATTTGCCATGATCAAAATTCTACAGAGATAAATGAAAGAAAGATATAGAATCCATGAAGAGTTGGTTGAAATACAAGGATATAATCTGTTTCATGGTTGAAACCAATTGTGTATTTTTTTGAAGCAATTGAACCTAGAAAGAAATGGTGTTACCCCATGGGCTACGAAATGATTTCTGAAGTTCTTGTGATGCAAATAGAACATGTCTTGACATCTGAAATTGACACATCTGAGGAAAGATGGGGGACATATGAAGAAAAATAAAAAAAAGGTCAGAGAAGAGCATGATAGAGGCATAAGAAAAATAAAGATAGAGAAAATGGTTATTGATATGGCAATGAAGGCTGGGATGACAAAGGAAGAACTGAAAGAAGTAAGGACTAAGATGAGTGAAGGAACCTTTGGGTCAACAAGCATGACAATTGAAGCCCCTCCATCTTTTGAAGTAGAGAGCATAGTAATTCCTACTTCCAATATAATTGATCTATCTATCACTCTAGAGAAGATAGCACAAGAAGATACACCTGTGAGCACACCTAGAAGATCCATTAGAAAAACCAAACCTAATAGCCCTAAGAAATAAAAGGTTGAAGTGGAAGCAAAGAGAAAAGAGGATAAGAAAATTGAGAAGAAAGAAGAGAAGTCATAACAAAAGAAAATAGAGGACCACTAGAAACCATACATAGAAATATTGCAAAAGAGGATTATAAGACATGGTAACCTAAAAACATTGAGTAGATACTATGAGAGGTGTGACTTTGACAAGCAAGTAGTAATAGAAGATATAGTGATTGAACATTTACTTGTTTACAAAAAGAATCTACTAGAAATTGAAGGTAGTATACCTAAAGACTTGTATGGAAAATTAGAAATCTGAAAACAACTTGCACAAATAGAAGATGAAGCAATAAGGAATAAATCTATTGAGGACATGTTGCATGTAGTTTCTATACAAGAGAGAGAAAAGATAATTAAGGAGCTCAAAACCTTATTGAGAAAAAAAGCTAGACTTGTGAAGATGATGGGTAGAAAATATGATGAAGTTATTGAGGATACTCATAAAGCATTAGATCAGATACTAATGAGCGACATGATTGAGAAAACTTCACCTCCTAAGACTACCAAGCCCACACCTAGAGGAGTTGGACAAAGCTCTAAGTTAGTTGAGGGTAATGTGGAAAGAAGCAAAGTAAGTTCTGATAAGCAACCAAATTTCTTTATTGCTGGTATGCCTGTAACTCTTGACACTACACTTGATGAGAGTGATCCATTCCAAGGGAACATGGATAGGGTAGTAACAAAAGAAGAAGAAAGAAAAAAAGAGGAAGGATAGAAAGAGGAAGAACATAAAGAAGAAACTGAATAGAGAGAAGAGATAGGCACAAGTAAAGGAGAAGTGGCAAGAATTGAAGTCAAGAAAGAACTTGATACTTCCACCACTTTATTGTTGTCAAGTATGGACAGGCCTGTGAGCACAGATGTAGAAAACATGGATGAGGATGAATTGATGATATTATCCTTCATGGCATTTTATAAGGAAAAAGAAAGATCAGAATAGAAAGGAGACAAAAAGGTTAAGTTAATTGATAGGACAGGTGATATAGTCAATAAAATACTCCCTATACCTATTATTTTTCAAGGAAAAGATGATGCAGATAATATTAGTATGGCACTAGATAACTTTGATAGTCACTATGAGTCACTATTGAAGATCGCAAAAGAGAAGGCAAAGAAAAGATATATAGAGAAAAAGTTGAAGGAAGTATGCTAGTCTATTTCATGGGACTTGGGAATTCTAAGATCAACTACATCTAAGGGAAAAAGTTGTGTCACACATGGAAGAAAGTTATACAACTACTATATAAACCCTATCAGACACATTCAAAACATTGAAGATATAATAGCCAAGGACATGGCTACTTTAGACAACATGATGGACAGTTGTGAGTCCTCCTCACAAACTGTATTAGAGATGGACAAGAAGGCATCAAATATTTTTAACAAAATGAATGTATTGATATAGAGAAAGGGAGAGTAATGATAAGATTTGGTTTTTTGAAGAGTCTAATCGCTCCTAAGCTATCAATTCTTGAAGCACATCTTACTGAAATGGAGAAGATTGGGGAATCAATGATCAACTCTATACCCACAGAATTGAAAGTAGAAGAGACTTCATCTTATGCATTGAATGGACTCATACATGTTAGTGAATTGTTGATCAAATCATGGAATGATGAAGTGAAGACCTTGGAAGATTCCTATCAAGATATTCTAAAACTGGTGAGCAAGCACTAAGTCCTACACCTTTTGTAAAGTGCTACAATTTTGGGTATACCTTTGCCATTGATGTCAAAGGGAGAGAAGAAAAGAAGAAAAATGAGGGAAAAGAAAAAAAAAATGTACAAGAGAAGAATAAAAATACAAAAAATATAATATATATAAGAAAAGGAAACAGATATTAGGAGAGAAGAGAAGAAAGAGAAGAGAATGAAAGGTTAAGTGTTTTGTTGGGACACTTAGTCATTTTTCACTAAGTGTTGCCATCAATGCCAAAGGGAGAGATTGTTGGAAAGTGATGTTTTAAGAGTAGTATGGAGCACTTGAGGGTTTTCATTTATGGCAACACATCTGATATGATGATCGCATGAAGATAAGTATAGCTTCAGAGATACAGTCTTGAAAATGACTAAGTATGGAGACAAATTTACAGAGCATTGCAGTACTATTTTGGACATCGAAGATAGTATATGATAGATGATGGCTTGAGAGCTTAGAAGAGAACATTTTGGGATGTGTATGACCTTCAATTAAGGTCTCTTGTGTTTTGGTGTTGTTATCATCAAGTTACAGTGATTTGGAGACATGTGAAGATAGAGGGACAATGAAACAGAGTATATGAACAGTCATGATGATTAAGGGAATATAAGATGGAATCATAATGTGCTAAGTTAGATAAAGATTGTGGACTATCAAAAATTTGGTAATAGAAGATCATTGACTTAGTATTTACGTCTTACATTATTAGTTATTCTATTTTGTATTATAGTTGGGAGCCGACTGAATGATAGAATACATATTTATATGAATAAATTTTTGTAAAGTGAAATGATGATGATGTGAGACAATGAAAATGAAATAGAGATATTAGTAATGGTTGATGGTAGATGAAAGATTAGAGGTTGATAAAGGATATTGAGAACTACAACTGGAACTATCAAAGCATAACAAATGCTTGTTTTGTTCATCCTTGAGAACACTTTGTAACCGAAGTATTGATTGTAAGAGTTGTAAGCTCAATATATCTTTAACATGGTTTTGTATACCTTTAACAAGGTTTTGTATACCTTCAATAGGGTTGATATTCCTCTAACAAGGAAATTTACTATGTAATACTCAGCTCCTAACAGGGCTAGGTATCCTAATAGAGATACTATACTTTAGTGCATATTTGTGGGTACCATCCCCACTGGGGTTTTCCCTTGGCGTTTCCTCGAAAACAAATAATGGTGTTTGAGTTACGTGTTATTTTCTTATGTTCTTTTCATTTTTTCAATCATATGGTTTATTAAGATTTGGTTTAAGTTTAATATAAAGTGTTGTAATATTGATTCACCCCCCCTCTCAGTATTACTCAATCCTAATAGGATCCCCTTGACAAAGGCCCCTTGAAGGTTTGAAAAATCTAGAGGAAGACCCATTAAAAATGACAACAACAAAAGAAGTAATAATGAGATGAAGAACACACTGGAGGAATCTATCTTTGAAGCCAAAGGCTTTGAGAACCCTGCACAAGAAATCCCAATCCACTCTATCATAGGCTTTTGACAAATCTAGCTTGAGAAAGAACCTATGGTTATTAGATTTCTGCACAAAGTAAATAACTTCATGCACCTTAATAATATAATACAAAATTTATCTCCTAGGCACAAAGCCATTCTATTGAGGGGATATAATTGAGGGAAGAAGAGATAGCAACTATAGGGTAAAACTGTAGTTCAATTCAACTTGAGATTTGGCTTTGTTTGGTAGTTTAGTTTACTCTTATCGATTGTCAATTCAGGGTCATAGACTGATGAAAGATATTGTGGCAGTTGAAGATAGCAGGTTAAGTGGGGATGAAATGCACATTATGGAAAAGGTAAATCTAAATTATTTAAGGATATTTATTCAACCTAATGTTGTTTCTAAGTCTTTTGTAACCACAAACCAATTTAACCCCTAAGAAACTAACAATCCAATCTCACCAAAGATAGAAATGAAATTACAAATCAAATCTCTAAGATTATAACAATAAATCTTATTTTCAAATGAAACCATAAGTCCATTTAACGAAATCACACATCTATTAATTAAAATTGTAGTTGAACTCACACACACAATCTTGCTGATAAAATCATTCTTAATAAATAAAATAACACATCATCACTTTCAAATATATACAATCTTCTATCTAATAAAATCACACTTAAAACATCCACAATCTAATCACACTTATCCACTCTTTAATCCTTCTATGCTTAAATGACACCCTTAATTTCCCTGAAAGATATTACTGAATTATGATAGAGAAAAATTAATTCAATTGTAGGGAATGTAGGATAACATGTGATAAGAAGATAGTTTGTGATAGGAGGTTTGGTGGTGTTGTGAAAGAGGATGAGGAAATGTGACAAGAATTTGGTTTGTTATTACGATAGGAAATGGAGGGTTGTGACATGAAGTATGGTTCTGTAGATAGAAGGTAAGGATTTGCAGTAGGAAGTGAAGATCTGTAGTAGGAGGTATTATTAAAGTATGAGAGGTTATGAGTATGATCAATAAAGGCAGCAAGTGGATGGATATGGCAGTGGATTTGAATGTAATGAAGAAGGTCGAGGTCTGAAATCTAGGCACGTGGCAATTGAAATGGTATAGGATTGTTCTATTGTTAACTGAATTGTAAAATAATGAATCAAACATAACTTGTAATTTGATTGCATGAAAATCATTTAACTCACAAATACAATTATACTTTAACTACTAATTATTTTTAGACATATACTTCTATAAAAGGGAAATCACGTAACAAATCCAAAACAAATAAAAATTATCTCACCTAGGTTCCAAGAGAGGCCCTTCCTCTAATTCTCGTGGTGAGGAAAGAATTAAAAAGAAGCTACTACAGTCGATCCAATTCACTAAATCAATTCATTCATGAACAAAGAAAAAGTGATTTTAACAAAGCTTCATTATATTCACACACCTTGTAGATTATGAGTACTCACATACTTATATATTTTTAGGAACTATAACTAACTTAAAACCAAGTTATTATGGTTGATGGCCATTGTGCTAAACTTAGATAAGCATATAATTTGTTTTGGCTGTAGGCCACAAATGATTAACAACAAAACAAATATGTTACTAATAACATGAAGTCTTGGCCATAGGCCATAATTTTAAAATAGTATTTTTCTAATATGCCACTAGTACATTTGACCTGGTTTTTCTACCAAAATTTTCGACCATGAAATAAATTTTTTTTTGTTGGTCGGATTATAGAAGGAAAACTTTCATTTTTTTTAATCCATGCCCGTGTTTGTTGAAAGTGCAACCAATACTATGTAGGTCAAACTTTCGACGACCATGGGCATAACTTTAAAAAAAAAGATTTCATTTCATTATTACCACTTATATAATAAATAGAAGTAGGGTTTTGATTTCATTTCATTATTACCACGACATATTTTTTCAATGTTGCAGCGTACAAAACCTCATCGGCACTGTGTATTGGAAGCTCATTGAGGTAACCTTCACTTTGGAGGGCGGATTCAACATTGTGGATTCGGCACTGAGGTAAAGTGATTTTGTTTTCCTGACTCTTGTGAGAATTTAAACGCATCTATTTATTATTACCAGTTTTAAAAAGCTTGAAGCCAATTTGTTCCCCAAAAATGTCGTCTGCTGCATATTTTATTATTTTGTCAGGATTGGGATTAGCTGGGATATTGTTTGTGGATGTTGTTGGGACATACGCCTAACTAGGGCATTGACCTTTGAAGCAATTTTAACAACCCGCTCAGTTCTGAGTGTTTACAATATACACAAACATTACCCTAACTTGTCTTTCAATCCATGACATTGGAAATCTCATGGTGAAGTTACAAGTTAGGGTCGAGACTTCATGACAAAGCCAAGGATATTGGTTATGCCTTGGTCTATCAGAGAGTCACTGTTATTTGATGGAACTAAAATGAAACTTTGAACAAATGCAATATGATAATGGAACTATATAACCTGAATTGTAACAATCGACTGTTATTCCTTCACATGACAGAATATGTATGTATAAACAAACTAGGGAACTTTGCAAAGTTAAGAATGCATAATGAACTTCAAAACCTACGGCTGTAAGAATAGTTTTACAAAGTTATTAAGTTCATTCATTCAATACCTAATCGACAGTACAAATCAGAAACAAGACAGTTCTAATGATTTTCACAACACTGTGTAAGCATAACAGTTCACCGTGATATTAAATCTGTCTATAAAATTGATTGCATAACAAAGGTAAATGCCCTAGTTACGCGTATGTTATGAGTTTAACCAGTGAAGAAAAGAAATGTTTGAAATAGTGTAATAACCAAAGATTTGAGGTTCACGGGCACATTGAATACTTTTGTGATTATATCCATTTTGGAGGACGATTGCCTCAAGGAGAGTGTCAAAGAATCCTAATAACACTTGGGGATTCTCTGGTAAAACTTGGCGTTAGATGTAGAAAGCCAGGTTTGCAGGCCCAGGAAGCACTATGTACTAAAGTGACAACTGTGCCTTGAAAGGTTGATAGACTGGTCTAAGGGGTTGGTTAGGCCATTGTAAGGTCACTTAGGTTGGGTACAGTAGTTAAGAAACAAATAAGAAAATATAATCCAATTATGATTGAAAGTGGAGAAATAGTTTATAATGTGTGTTGACACCTAAAAATTCAGGTCTTAAAATTGCAAATGCATCAGGGAAGTATGATGTTTGATTTCAATTTTATATAACTTTCCTATGATAAAAGATTAAAATAGATAGAAGGCATTTGCATTTATGATTTCCACTCTCATGTATTAGGTTGTAAAATGCCTTATTTTATACATATTTGTTTTTAGATATTAATAATTTTAAAAAAATAAAATATGTATATAATTGGGCTAAAAGGCGGCAAGAGGGAGTTGAACACTCAACCTCTCGAGCCAACCTTTTTACCTACATACCTAATCCCTCACCCCTAACCAACTAGTCTACATTATTCTTCGAGAGTAATAGGGGAAAAGTATTTACTTATTTTAATTGTATGTGTAGGTGAGAGATCAAAATCACTTTTCACACAAGGAGTTACCTCTTCCCTAACCACTTTTATAATTTAATAATATGATTATTGTGATATTTTGTATTTATATATTTTCTAATTTTTAGGAAAAAGAACAAGGAGAGGGAGTTGAACACTCGACCTCTCGACCTGTTTCTCTTCCTACCTATCTACCCGACCCTACCCTTACCAACTACTCTACGTTATTCTTCAAGAGTATATGTGTGAATAAATATATAAATATAAGATAATCATATTTCCTTCAAAGTAAATCATTAAAATTAATATTATTTATTGGGTAGATTTTTCGCATGTTTTAATCACTTATTTTTTATTTATTTGTATTTTACCCTAAAAATTTTAAATTATGTAACATAGTGAGTCTATTATTTGATTAATTTATTTACTTTGTGACCTAACTTCTTATCATCTCCTCATTTTCATGTTTTCACATATAGTTAACATTTATATTTTTAGGGTGAAAGAAAATTTTATTATTAGTAAACTTTAATTGTGTATAATTTGTAAATTAGATTTTGTATGTATTATTAGGGTTTGAGTAATGATTAATCATTTTTTCTTTTTAATCTCAAATCCCTTAATGTAATTTTTCACCTTTTCTTTTACTTTAATTTTAGGATGTTAGTAATTTCATTTTACCATTCTTTAGATAATCTTTTTATATGTATGTTGTAGGGTTGCTTTATAAAGTTAAATTTTAGGTTTCCCTAATCATACATATTTTTATAATTCTATTATCATGTTATTTTTGAAATATTTTTAGGGTAATTATTTTCTCTTAATGTGTTAGCCCACTAGTGGATAGATTTTATTTTAGGGCTAAATCTATTTTGCATTAAATGGGTTTTACTCTTTAGTAGGATCATTAATTTTTATTTTCCAAATAAAATGATAATTATGAGCATAATGATTTATTTATCTTATTATGATCCTATATAGTTTGATAATTTTTGGGACATAAAATATAATTATATTTTATTTTATGATACTTAATTTAAATTAATTATTAATAAATAATAAGTGGTTCTTATAAGATCGACATCATAGATATATATATTATTTATTTAAGATAAACTAATATTGGTTATTTTGTGCGTGCAGAAAATTAAAGAACAAACTATTATGCATGGCACTCATAAATTATATGGGAAAGACTTTCCCGAATAAATCATTGTAATAGTTTATTATACATATTTTAGGGTTAGTTGTGTGATTAGATCCTATGAAAGGGCATGTCCTTTCACAGGAAACTGTAGAAATTTATATTTATACCTACTAAATTGTAAAGGGGAAGACACACAATTCTATCACAACAATAATAATATTCATATGAGAAAAAATATTTCAAACAATTTTGTGATGACATATACACCTATTATGGACTAAATTTTTTATGGGCGAATCTGGAGGGCTGGTATATGAAATTTGATCAGTACTATAATGCTGTCAGAATGAGATAAGTTTAAATTCTTCAATGTTATAATTCAGTGATTTTGATGATATTTATGTGTGGATGAATTCTTTCGAGTTCCTTTAATGTGATTGATCTCAATTATGTTATCAGTATATTTGATGAAAATATTGGTCTCCCAGGATATGTTTTTAGTTAAACTCTTCCAAATTGTGTGATTGGTAGGCCTATAAACATCGGAGTTAAATTCAATAAAGTTGTCTATATTGATAATTTGGAATTTATTTCTGTCTCCTAACCCATTTTGATTGTCAGGACTCTAATGCCCAATGTTATAGGAACTGATCTCATATTCAGTATTGTATTCACATATTTGATTGTTTCATGTATTAGTTTCTAGGTTTTGCCCTCATTTCAATTTCAAAGCATTTCAATCAACCTTTAGGACTTAGTTTGTAAGTTTTCAGTTCGTATTTCATTGATTAGTGATTACATTAATATTCTAACTTTCTAACCCTAACTAGTATTAGTGCATAGATTTTAGTTTTGTTAGTTGTAATTCAGTTGTTTCAATTTTCAAGTTAGAATCCTAACCTAGATTCATTAGTTGTTAAATCTTTAGTCTTTAAGTTATTTCAAGTTTTCTGTTATTGGGTACACCCACCCTAGTTTCTAACCTAAAGTACAGGGATTCAAGTTAGAGAAAAGGCTTTGAATCCATCAATTGGCATCCCGAAATCACTAAGAAGAAATCTAGTGATTTCAAGAGCCAACACTATGAAATTCAAGCCTATATATATTTTAACCTCTTGATAGAAATGTTGAATCAAATTTGCAACCTTTGGCATTTTCAAGAGCTGTTTATACACTACAAATTTAAGCCTATATATATTTTAACGTCTTTCTATTTAATGCATGTTAATATTCTACATAATGTCACTTCATTCTTGACTAGTCTCTATTCTCCTTGTTTGACATTAGTAACTTCCCTCCTGCAAGAGTCCAACAATTCATTTATTTGTTGTCATGCACTTTCCACTGATAGATACAAATAATATATTTTGAAATAGCCCAAGAATGAATGCTTCCATTGCTGACTTCGACTGAGCTCTACCCTTTCTTCTCAAAGATGTACACCATATAATATACACTAATTTCTAGGCAATGTCTGAAACTATTGAAGTGGCTATTAACTCTTTCTTGCATTTAACTTATTTTCTACTCTGATTGACATACATTAGAACTTCTTATCTTTATTCCTGAAAATAAGAAAACAAAAGTCTTAAACAAATAATTTGAGGCTTTGAATTGTGATCATTGGATTGGATCAAATAATGGAGTTTTGGATTAAAATTTATCATAAATTTTTTTATATGTTTTTAACAAATATAACATTAGATTTATTCATTTTCATAGTTCCTAGAGGTTAAGTATCCTTTATCTATTAGTTAATTTCTTAATTAACATTTAATTTTTCAATAATCAATCCACAACTATCATTTATTAATTTTATGCGAAGTTGTATGCATATCATTTTAATAACTTGGATTAACATTAGGGAAAGTCATGTGGAAACTTAATAATTACTAGCCTAGTTACAAATTCTCCTTTCTGCTTTGAGGAGGTGCATACTCCTAAACAAAAGGGATATGTCTTCCATTTCCTACGTGATGCACCCTACCACTACTCCATATCAGGGGGATTGGGAAACAATTTAGAATATCAAAAATTTTCTACTGTGAAGATAAAATACTCCCACACGAATTTCCATGAAATCTAGCATTTTCATCAAGGGCTATGTAAATCATTTGTGAGTGTTCTAGGTGCCTAAAAAGAAGCTATTCTAAAAATACTCAACGTTAATTGATTTCTATAACAAATATAGCTTCAGAATTTTCAAACAGTTCTTGCTCCTATTTTAGAACTTGGGTTTATTATGTGTTCTTTGTTCTCTGTGTCTCCAAAAGACTTTGAGATCTGAAATTTCAAAACATAAATGTAGGAAATGTAACTGATGAATTTTCAGGACTTAAAAACCCTTTTGGAAACTGATGTTTACAGAACTTAAGATGCTTAAGAGAGTTGTCCGGTTACAAGTCCTTTACATGGTTTAGTTTGTATCCCCATGTTTATATGAAATGATAAAGAAAGATATAAAGGTATAGCAAGAAAATCATATTTCTTGTTACCTAAAACTCACATCAGCTAATAGGAAGGGCTGTTTAGAAGATTGTGCAAGAAAATAAGTTGCAAAAACGTAGAGAAAAAGCAGGGCAGAATCACACCATTATGAAGTCAACACCACAACCTATCTTTGCTGCTACGTCTGGATGGTGAATAAGAACTCTTTCAAGAACTTCCCTTTCATCTTCAGGTCATAATCTATCCCCACTTCTATAGTTGTCATAATTACCAAAGTTGATGTTAGGCAAAATGTGTAGAAACATGAAAAGAAAACATGTTAGCAATTCCATCATTTTTCTGTTGTTTGGGACAGTCACCATAGAATTATTTGGACTGTCTATCCTCTTGCCTTGTAAGGTTAAAATGACCTTTGTTTCTTCCCTCCATGAATAGACCCTTGCCATCTTTCACTTGTGCAATGATAGGACACCAATGTGTGCACATAACTATATCTTCTTCAATCACACTACTCTTCCAATTTTCCATATTTTGTTCACTATCATAATCATCAGTTTTTAGAGCCATTATTGATGCTCCAATCTTCTAATCCTCTTTCATAGACCTCTTCCTTGTGCGACTCTTCAAATCAGCATACTCTTTCTTTCCAAAATAGATAACCCTTATCTCATATGATGAATTATTTTTGCAAAGGCTTGAGAATAAACTTGTTACCATCCTTATGAACAAGTATTCTTGTACCCATCATATTTTCCTTCTTTGGGACTTCCAAGGTCTTCATGTACTTTTCTATCAACCATGAGATATTCACATGCCACCACTTCAACTTCCAAATCTATTACTTCTTCCAAAGAATCTTCTACTGCAACACTTTGTTGTTTTGGTCAGGACATACTAGTAGGTCAGGACATACTGATTATAAGTAAACTAGTAAATCAAAGGACATGCTTTTACTACTAAGTCTTTGTTTGTTGGGCATATTGATTATAATTACTTGACATGTATCACAAATGTTGCTAATTAAGGTTGGCGGGATGATTACACCTATCCTGAAAAAAGACTGTCAAATCATTATGCTTTCAAATCAATTACCTATCAACGTATCCCTTGCGAGGGAGAGAAGCCAAACACATAAAGAACATGCACATAAACATGGCAACTAAAAAAATTAAATGGAATACACCAAGAAGTACCAAATAATGAATGCTCAATTGTTGTAATGGCAAAGCAATATCAGAACCGTCCATTTCTAGAACTTGATTTTTCTATAGTCCTAATGATTTTTCTTATTTCTTGTCTGTGCTTGGTGATAGGATTTTGAACATTGTTGACATACTTAAATGGAATACACAATACCAAATGATGAATGCTCAATTGTTGTAATGACAAAGCATCAGAACTGTCCATTTCTAAAATTTGATTTTGTGTAGTCTTAATTATTTTTCTATAGTCCTAATGATTTTGAAAATTGTTGACAAAGAGTGTTTCTTTTTTTTATTATAGTATAAATGATTTTTCTATAGTCGTAATGATTTTTCTTATTTCTTGTCTTTTGTCCCTTTTTGATTTCCTATGTTTGTGCTTCATGACAGGACTTTGTCACCTTCTTTTGATGGTATATTTCATTCACTCTATGTGGAATACTATTTTGTTCACTATTTTATTTCAGCTTCATATTTCTTTCATTTTTCATATACACAGAGACTACACATGCTGATAAAAAAATAAGCTATTTGATTTAGGTTTACTTTTCATTATTGTAAATGGTTAATATTTCTAATGGTACTCCTTGGTGTATTTCATATAAAAATAATCATATAAAAATAATAAATGTAGTAACGATGGTGCGGTGCATTATTGATATAGGCTCGATGACTCTTGTCAATGTGTCAAACTGTCAATGTGGTGGTGGACAGTGTGTGTTGAAGACTTCACGGACACTGAACAACCTTGGATGACAATTTTGGTGCTGCCCAAATAGAAAAAAGGTTGCTAATATGTATATATTTAAAGTTTCTAATGTAAATACTATTCATTATTATATAAGAACTAATGTAGACTAGGTATCATAGGGAAATAATGGCTGTGGATACTTTAGTTGGGTCGATGACAACTCATCTACATCTATCCGCCCATCTCCACTTATCCGCGATGAAGGATTTGAGTGCAAAATGTGTCAGGCTAGGGAAAATTCCAAAATTATATTTTTACGATGCCTTCTCTGTATTGTAATCACATATCTTTGTTGTGACCATATGCAGAGATGAACTCAAGAATTAGTTAGTTTAGTATTTTCATATTGTAACTAATATTTTAATATTGATATGACATAACTTCTCTTTGCCTCAAGTGCGCATATATATGGTTTACATCTTTTTTTAGAATAATTCTTCATGTTTATGGCTCAAGTGAGCCCCAATCTGCTATCAATCACATGATTTAATGTATAGTGTTTTCTTGGTTATTCCATTTGTTCATTGACCTTGACTGTGGATTGACTATCATTTTCAAGCTTGAGCGAGGCTTCGTACCATGTAGCATCCGTAGATTTGTACACAACAATGATTTATACTGGAGGTAAACTACATGTGTCATGTAAACAACATGGTTGAATGCAATCTCTTTTGCATGTTTTCAAGAGTTTTCCCACCAATACAAGCATAAATAATGCATTGAACATAATCTATGGATGTTGTATGGTATGAAGTCTCACTGAATTTTGAGCGCTACGTGGTATTAAGTCTCCCTTTATAAACACGACATCTGAGAAACATAAATGCAAATTTCACAACAGTTGAGAAACATAATTGTAGGCATCATGATCACAATTTTTTGGAGACAACATAATTGAGTTGTATACCAAGTGATGGAGTGCAACTTCTATACCTCTGATTCCAAGTTGACACTACTGGATACAAAGACCATAGATAAGGAATAAATTAAGAGAGAGGAGGAGGTCCATAACAACCAAAATAATACAGGATGAACCTTAAGTTAAATGAGGCAACTGCAAACATTTTAATAGATTTTTATTATTAAATAATGAAATTTACATATACTAGTGTTCTAAGCCCCCTCATTACATGATTTATTATTGTAAGCCCCCTCTAACTTACGCATCTAGAAAATGAAACTACAACCTATTAGGATTGAGACAAACCTTAGAGAACAACAATAGCTAGGAATGATCGCTTTCCAATATCTATTGAATACATCTGTAGCTCATGAATACAAGGTGTAGCTCATGAATACAAGGTCCTCCAATAGATGTATTCAATAGATGTTGGAAAGCGATCCTTCCTAATGTACACACTAAATAGTGCACTTCTCTAAGTCATTACTTCCAAGGGAATCCATGGATGGGAAACCTTGAGAAAGTGACCTAGAGCTCCCTAGGCATGGAGTCACAAGGATGTTGATGGTGCTCTCAGCTAGAGCTATTGAAGCATTTGAAGCATGCAACCTTGCTAGTAAACCACACAATGGGAGATTCAAAGAGACAAGGGAAAGAATGCCAATATCCTCAAGAATCAACAATGGAAATGCAATGCAATGCAACTATACTAAGAATGAAGATGCAAGCTAAGCTATGGAAATGAAAGATACAAGTATTACAAATCCTTGCTAATTAATCTATGTGAGCTAATCTAAAGCATAAAAGAAACTAAGCTAAGAAAGCATAAACATGAAGCTAAGCTAAGAATGCAAGAATGAAGGCTAAATGCAAGAAATGAAACTAGAATGCAAGAATGATCTCCAAAAGCTCCAAAGTCTCCAAGAAATCCCACAACATAAGATTAGCATAAAAAGTTGGGATCCTAGAATGAGAAAAGAGCTCTCCTTTTAAAGGAATTGAAAAGGAATGGACCATGGAGATTAAGAGGCAAAAGATTTAATCAAGGGTGGAGCTTGAAAGAGGAGCAATCCATGTGCACAAGTATCCTCCAATGAGAAAATAAGAGTTGACTTTTGTATCCATATGAGACAAAAAGTGCTTTTCTTCTTTTTATAAAATAAGAATAATGTTTTATTTGTGCAACTCAGGATAAGAGGAAAAGTGGGGGCTTTTTATTTAATAAAAGGGGAGGAAATTCCTTTTAAATAAATAAAGACTTAGGATAAAATGGTTAGCCCACGGAAAATAATCGAAAATGATAAAATAGGATTTGATTAAGGAAATTGATATTTGAAAAATGTTGATTATTGAAAATATTGATTTAGAGATTTGATAAATTACTGAATGGGGGCCCAAAGTCTAGGCGTCCATTTTAGGGTGCATACATTTGCCCCTCTTTGAATAATGTGAGATCGATTTGGAATCACATGCAGTAAAAGAATGAAATTAAAATGTGAGATCGATTTAGGATCACAAAACAATCCAGACATGTGTTCGATGGATGGGAACATATTAGGACAAGCATAAGCATAAGCTGACAAAGATAAGCTGAAAGACAAGTCCAACACCTATATAGCTAAGTGATAATCAAGTCTCAAATAAGAAATAAGAATCTCAAGCAAGGTTGATTAATAAAGCTAAATCAAGGATTGAAGCTGATAGGTACTGCCCCCTTGGTATCGAAATCAAAATCAGGTAGAGGAGAAATAGTAAATTGATAAACTTGATCAAGTCACTAGAAATCATAATAAAAAAAGATGATAGGATAACCGTTAAGCAGTGAAAAGATGCCCCAATTTGACTAGGTTTGACTGAGAAAGATATAGGATAAAAATGAAGTCAAACCCCAGAGAGATGAATCGAATGAAAGTGAATGAAAGACTAGAAGTTTGAAAGAGATGGGGATGAAGAAATGAAGATGCCCCAACAAAGATCGAAGGATTGGGCCTCAAATGGTCAGCCAACTGCATAGAAGAGGGACAAATTTTGAAATGAAATTTTGACTATCAAGATGAACTCAGATTTCAATTTCAAGTCTGAAAATGGATCTAGGACATCGAAATTAGCTAGGGGTGTAATTTGTGTGCAATTCTGAAGTGTTTTGAAAATTGGTCAAAAAGTCAAAATGCTATATAAGGGGTGAAAAGGTCATAAAAAAGAATGTGATATGAAAGGCAAGAAGTGAAAGACATGATCAAGAAGAAGCAAAAGGTGAGTGCAATTGACCGACAAGTCCATGAAAGATGAAAGGAGAGCTCTCTCCATATGCAAGATGCAAAACTAATCTAACATGAACCTAAAAA
Source organism: Chamaecyparis obtusa (assembly GCA_027943335.1). Taxonomy (NCBI): domain Eukaryota; kingdom Viridiplantae; phylum Streptophyta; class Pinopsida; order Cupressales; family Cupressaceae; genus Chamaecyparis; species Chamaecyparis obtusa. Next base: position 134,901 of record BSBK01005967.1, read on the forward strand.
TGCAGGCTACTATGAAAAGTGGTTTACTTGCAAGGTCACAAAGCCATTAGACTATAATAATCATCATCAAGCTTTATTGGTAGTATCACAAGATCATACAATATGCACTAGTATAACTATGAGTATATGAATATGATCTATATCAGATAGAAATGTGGAAATCTCACCTAGGCACCAAAGACATATAGGTCAAGATGACTAGTGCAGTGAGGTTCCCTAAGTTTAGTATAGCAAGATTATGCTCGCATTGAGACACAAGAAAGTCAAGATGACAGAAAGCATGCACTTGTGAAAAATAGTCAAGGATAATACCTTGTAGATCCTTAGTGTCAAGTGGATCAAGCATGAGTGCTCATGACAGTTAGGATTAACAAAATATACCCACAGGTAGAAAAAGAAATAAAACATGTCCTCATGCCCCCAGTCTTCTAGCTCGGCATCATCAAAAACTATTAGGGAGAGAACACTCAACAAAGAAATCATCATAGATAGCACACAAAGAAATAAGGTCAAGCAAGTCTCATCAACTGCATGTGTGTAGGTCATAGAGTCAAACTTTGAGTATCGCATCATTCAAGACTACAGGTAGGATATCTGATAAGTGTTGAGAAACACTGGACACTAGGGGAGTGTTGAAAAACATATTTGGGTAAGTGTGACTATTTTTTAGGATTTTAAATTTTTTGATTTTTTGGTATTTTTGAAATATATAATTTTTTTGGAGATATATCAAAGCACCTATTGCTAGGTTTCCACTAAGATGATCATTTTTTCAGGACATTTTCCAATTTTTAGTATTTTTAACAATATATCATTTTTTGGGGTTTTTTTAAGGATCAATAAGTATGTACAAAGGATGCCCCCAGACAGAATGGGCATCAAACTCCCAAGCAAGATTATATTGTGTAGTCCCAATGTCTAGCAAGGTGGAAGACAAGAAGAATTAGCAAGTTGGTGGAAGAGATGAAAGACAAGAGAATGAAGGAGAATGAAGGGAAGAAATCCTCAAAGGCAAACTCCTCAAGAGTACCCAAGCTAGGGAAAAATTACCATGTAAAGCACATTTAAACAAGAAATGAAAGGCCAGCATAGGATAAGTCACAAAAGTGTAATGAAAAAGAAGGAAAGGATGTAGTCCAAAGGAGTAGACATGTCAAGAGGCTTCATAGCATCATTTTTTACTCTTTTTTATTAGATCAAGACCAAAGGGGAAAATGATAGCAAAAGGCTAGAATGAATGGAGGAAAATAAATATGAAGGCTAAATATGAATGGAATGAAAGCAAGATCATCGTAAGATAGCTCACAAGATAGCCAAATGTTCGTGTATAGATCAATATTGTCAAGATCAAAGAGAGAAGACGGAATGGATGAAATATGTAGAAGAACTACGCATGATGCTTGATTGCCAGGTTTTCATCACGGTACTTATCCAAGGTGCCACAAGGGAGTGGTTTTCACCATACGATGAATTTATTTCTCTTTACTTTTTCTACCAAGGTGCCTGTTTCTAGGTTTCCACCAAGGCACATTTTTAATTATTTTTATTTTTTTGAATTGTTTTATATTTTTTTTGAATTTTTCAGTTGGAAGAAGGCAAGCTTTTTAGATAATTCCCCTTGAAAGGATAAACCATTATATGCCAAGGATTCAAAATGATATGCTCAAAGATGCTGATAGGGAAATGAAGATGGAAGAGAAAAATGGAGGATAAGGTTTTATGTAAACCGAGTGAGGTTGGAAGATAGGAGGAATAGGTAAATGAGGGAAAAGGATAGAAGGTAAAAGGATAATGAATGGAAGGATTATGAAAGGGTAGATGGAAAGGAAGGAAAGATCAATGTCAACACACACCTTGAAGGGTGGCGAGAGGATGGAGGAAATGTGAATGAAGGAATATGATGAATATTTAGCAGAGGTTGTGGTTCAAGCACATGGAATGGAAGAAGATAAAGTGGAAGCCTTTGGAAGCTTGAATGTCAACTTCACTTTTTGTTCAACATAAGACTCTTCCAAGAGAGACTTTGGAATCCATATAGCCGTAGGCTTTTCATTTCTTTTTGATAATTTAGAGAGAATATCTTTAATGATGGACTTTGGAACCCATACTTGTCTTGTAGTTTTCTTCTTAGATATCTCTTTTGAATTTATTCCTCCATGTCAATTAGAGGAGACATGGTGATCTTCTCTTTTTGATGGATTCTTGTATTGCTTCTTTTTCTTGTATTGAACATTCAAGTTACTTCCAAAAGACTTGGGACTTGTGGAAGAAGAAGGATGATATGACTGGTTTAGATGAGTAGGTGGATGAAAAGGATTCAAGGGTATGCATCTATGTTGATCTTGAGAAAAGATAGGAGATGGAGGGACATAAGGACCCAAGATAGATGATGAATTAGGAGAGCTAGGAGGGGAAAGTGATGGGACATAAGGGCCCAAGATGGAAGGAAGACGTGAAGCCCTTAGTATTGGTGGAGGAGGTCCAAGGATGGACATGGAAGATACAAAAGGATAATCAATAAGTTCATCAACATCTATATGACAACCAAGGACATCAACATCTTTAGAGTGAGCCTTAGGATTTGCAATAGGATCATGAACATCTTGAATATGAGCAACTTCTTTGATAGGATTGTTTGGAGCTTGCAAAGACTTAGGAAGAGTTGAAAGCGGAAGCGAACATGGAGTGATAGAACAAGAAGATGAAAGACTTTGATCTTGACAAGGAGCTTTGGATAGCATAAATGTATCATTTTTCTCTTGATTTTCAATAGGCTCAACATTAGAAGTAGTAGCTTGATCTTGCTTAGGAGAAGACTGAAGATATGGTGGAATGGATGAGAAAGGTTGTAGAGGATCAAAAGAACCACAAAATGGATGAGACATCATGAAAAGGATTGGATGACATGGAGGGTTCTTGATCTTGATATTTCTTTATGTTCTTTTCTTTATCATTTTTAGAGTCCTCTTGACATGGAGCCACTTCTAAGGACAAGGAAGCATGTTGGAATTGTATGGAAGACTTTGGAAGAGATAGTGAAGGACTAGCTGAAGTAGGCATTATAGCACATAAAGGCTTAGGATCTTTAGGTTTAGCACTATTGAAAGTATTTTCAGCCAAGTGAAGGTTAGCTTGAGTTTCTTTAAGAGGTAGCCCTTGAGGATAACTATAGGGAACCATATGAAAAGTATTAAGATCTTTGTTGGATGAAGGATTTGTGAAAGATTTGGGAGACTCGGAAGATTTAGGAAATGTATGGGTATTGGAAGAAGTAGGGGATGGAAGGGAACCATCACAAGACAAAGGTCTATCATCAACATGATCTTGCTCGAGAGTGTAATCTTTATTTTCAGCATGAGAGTTCTTAGAGGAGAAATGCTCATAGTATCTACATTTATTATCAGCACGGAAAGCTTTCTCTTCCTCATTAGAAGTAGATGTATCATATTGTTCACAACAAGCATCATATTCTCTTTCAAAATTAGAGTCATATGGATCACCATCATGATCTATCCAATGTTATGACCCATTTCTAGTAAGCATGAGCACACGACTAGGAGGACTCTTAGGAATAGAGGTGTCATAAGTATCACTACATTGTCTATCATCATAGTCATCATAGTCATCATAGTCATCAAAGATGGGTGTGTCACTCTTCATGGAAGAGGTATCACAAGGATTATCATGTTTCTCATCATGGTATGTCTCGAGAAGAGAAGCAAGACTCTTGGGAGAAGTAGAAGAGGAACTAGATCATGAAGAAGAGGAAAGCAAAGACCTAGTGGAGGAAGAAGACTTGGATAATGAGGAATGTGAATAATGTCTAGAAGAGTCATGACGAGACTTGGAAGATGAGGAAGAATGAGAAGACTTAGAAGATGAAATTTTTTTGGGAGAAGGAGGTCGTGACAGGATCATGTCTATGATCCTAGCAAAGACGTCTGATTAAATCATCTTTTCTTTTATTCTTGTCTTAAGTTTATCATCCATGCAATATCTAGAAGGACTGTTGGAAGAATAATGCTCTTTGAATTGAGCAATGAGTTTGACATCATCCATTCTCAAGAGAGGTTCCATAACAAGGTAGTTGAAATTCATGGTTGTAAAAGAGAAGGAATCAAGCATGGAAGAAATGAATTGAAGAGATGAAATAGAAGAAGGTAGACTAGATAATAAGAGGAAAAGAATTGAGAAGACATGAAGAATTTAGGAAGAATCATGAAGAAAGAAGAGAAAGGATGAAAATGGAAGACTAGGAAGACATGGAAGAAGTGGAAGAAATAAGACTAAGAGTCATTTTTTGCAATTTGACACCATTGAAATTCATTTGGATATTGAGCAACATGTCACAGCACCTAAGATTTGAGATCTAGACTGACCAAGGAAGACTGGAAGTGACACAAATCAACTTCAGATTGCAAGCAGCAGTGAGACAACAAAAGGACTCTGTGTGATAGTTTCTAGGCTAACAGAGTGATAGAATTTCTCTAGGTGATATTTCACATAAGGTAGTGCAACAGTTTCCAGGCAGCTGGTGTGACAAAATGTATAATAGGCAAGTGATACAACAACAGTGACGAAGTATCATGCAATATTTCTCAGGAGAGTGTGTGATGGTTTTCTAGTATCATATGACTCTTGACCAGTGAACATAAAAAAACTCAGTTTTAAGGGCAATTAGGTCAAAATTTCAATTTGAAGGTTGGATTTTTTGATTTCAAGCATAGTGACAATAGTAAATAGATAGGCTTGCAAACAGTAGGTGATCAAACATGTCATAAAACACTTGCACAAGGGCAAAAGAAACCTTGCCAAGACAAGCAATTGTGATATCAAAGAAATAAAATCCTATGAATGCTACTGTGATGTTTGATATTTGAGAACATTTACACGGGTCGATCACAATGAGAACACTTCAAGAACTTACTAGCCTAAAAAGACAATGGCTCAATACTTAACAACTTGGCCCACACTTGATGCTCCATTGCCTCACACAAAGTGGTTAGCCATAATAGATATTGGCTTTGTCGTGGAAGTGCCAATGACACAACCAAAGGAACACAGATGGTGAGTAATCTTGGGGTGATCCGGGTTAGTCCACTAGGATCAATCCTTGCACCAAGAAGCTAAGCTGCAAAATAGGGTGGCTTCTATCTATGGTTCTTAATAAGGGCTTCTATTCGTAATACCCCTCTTGCTCTCCAAAGGGACTCCTTACCTTGCGGCAAGTAATGGACCTCATGGCCACAAGAGTACCTTAAGTATTCTTGCTCAACATTTTCCTCATGGTCACAATCCCACAAGTACTCACATCAAGAAAAAACAAATGTACTACGTCTACCAAGATTTTGTGTCCTTGATAGCCTTGAATTTATAGTGGGTTGGAATAGCCAGCGAAAAGCTTGTCCCCACTTGGGTCGTTCCTCTTGATTGCTCAAGAGTAGGCCTGCTAAAGGATTATAAAAGTTAAACAAAGAATGGATCAACCTTTGAGTGTCAGGATTTATGTTTCACCTCAAGGGTGAAGAGCATAATCTCTTAGCTCAAAAATATCTCCCAAACACACCAAGAAAAGGTTCAATTACCCTCTTGCTTTCAAAATCTAAAGATGGGTCAAGATTTTCTAGTTCACCACAAGGGTGAAGAGCATACTTCTCCTACCACCCAAAGATTCCTACAACAAGATATTAAGTGCCTATGAAATGAAACTAGTAGATGCCACACTCAAAAGAAAGCAATTAAACAAGCACTTGATTGGTTTTTATGCTTTGGGCAGCCCTACAAAAATTGTTAGTAGCCCTTGTGCATTTAGAGCTTTGACATGCATTCTTTTAAGCAAATAAGCAAGCAATAGGAGCACCTACAAGCACCACTTGTTAGACCTGCAAGGATTAGCACATAAAAAACTAAATGAAATATGCAAATAGACCCCTGTTCTACAATAGCAAATTAGAAATCCGAATCAAAACCAAGTAAATCTTGCAAAGAAATGACAAAAATTGCTCATTGCCAAGCCTGAGTGATATTTCTATCAGAGGAAAAGTCATGCAATATTTCATCCTGTACTGGTGCGATAATATATCTTTGTGCGATAATTCCTGCTACCTGCATGCGACATAATATAGAACAACAGTGCGATATAATCTGTCAAAGCATGCGGTATTATAACTAGTAAAATATCACACTGGTATGTAAGAAACTATTGTACGATACTAGAAAACTATCGCACAATAATCCTACCAGAAAAAAACCAAAGAGCAAATTTTGACGAAACAACAAGCAAATTTTGATGAAAAAAATGATGGAAATGCAGAGAATGAAGGACAAAACAAGAATGTTTTGCCCCACAGTGGGCATAAAAAATGTACACACTAAATAGTGCACTTCTCTAAGTCATTAATTCCAAAGAAATCTATGGATGGGAAACCTTGAGAAAGTGACCTAGAGCTCCCTAGACATGGAGTCACAAGGATGTTGATGGTGCTCTCAACTAGAGCTATTGAAGCATGCAACCTTGCTAGTAAACCACACAATAGGAGATTCAAAGAGACAAGGGAAAGAATGCCAATATCCTCAAGAATCAACAATGTAAATGCAATGCAATGCAATTATACTAAGAATGAAGATGCAAGCTAAGCTATGGAAATGAAAGATACAAGTATTACAAATCCTTGCTAATTAATCTATGTGAGATAATCTAAAGCATAAAAGAAACTAAGCTAAGAAAGCATAAACATGAAGCTAAGATAAGAATGCAAGAATGAAGGCTAAATGCAAGAAATGAAACTAGAATGCAAGAATGATCTCCAAAAGCTCCAAAGTCTCCAAGAAATCTTGCAGCATAAGATTAGCATAAAAAGTTGGGATCCTAAAATGAGAAAAGAGCTCTCCTTTTAAAGGAATTGAAAAGGAATGGACCATGGAGATTAAGAGGCAAAATATTTAATCAAGGGTGGAGCTTGAAAGAGGAGAAATCCATGTGCACAAGTATCCTCCAATGAGAAAATAAGAGTTGACTTTTGTGTCCATATGAGACAAAAAATGCTTTTCTTCTTTTTATAAAATAAGAATAATGATTTATTTGTGCAACTCAGGATAAGAGGAAAAGTGGGGGCTTTTTATTTAATAAAAGGGGAGGGAATTCCTTTTAAATAAATAAAGACTTAGGATAAAATGGTTAGCCCATGGAAAATAATCGAAAATGATAAAATAGGATTTGATCAAGGAAATTGATATTTGAAAAATGTTGATTTTTGAAAATATTGATTTAGAGATTTGATAAATTGTTGAATGGGGGCCCAAAGTCTAGGCGACCATTTTAGGGTGCATACACCTAGCTACTATTGTTCTATAAGGTTTGTCTCAATCCCAATAGGATGTAGTTTCATTTTCTAGATGCATAAGTTAGAGGGGGCTTACAATAATAAATCATGTAATGAGGGGGCTTAGAACACTAGTATATGCAAATTTCATTATTTAATAATAAAAATCTATTAAAATGTTTGTAGTGTCCTCATTTAACTTGAGGTTTGTCCTGTATTATTTTTGTTTTTATGGCCCTCCTCCACTCTCTAAATTTATTCCTTATCTATGGTCTTTGAATCCTGCAGTGTCAATTTGGAATCGAGGGTGCAAAAGTTGCACTCCATCATTTGGGTATACAACTCAATTACATTGTCTCCAAAAAGATGTGACCATGATGCCTACAATTATGTTTCTCATCCGTTGTGTGCCAGGACCCCTTATGACCCTTTACGACCTCTAAGAATACATCTTAGAGGTCTTAAAATGTCGTAAAGGGTCATAAGAGGCTCCTAGGAGGGGCCAAATGAGCTTCCACCTTCACATGGTTGGCCCTATTAAGTAGGGAATGTTAATTAAACTATTCTCGAAACAAAGAGAAGCTCAATAATTTAAGGTCTTAGTCCATAGAAAAATTAAATTAGACTTACTAAGCCTCTTATTGTAGTTTGTAATAAGATTGATTTGCAACCACTAGAGACTACTCTACAAGCTTGAAGAAGCGGTATATTTTGGCAAATGAAGAGTGGAAAGAAGATGATATATCTTGCAGAGGCTTGAAGAACTGGAGAGGGAAGAAGGGCTTAGGATGGCAGCTAAGGGTGATGAGGATTTCACAATAGATGACAAACATAATTGTAGGCATCATGGTCACATTTTTTTTTGAGACAACATAATTGAGTTGTATACCTAGATGGAGTGCAACTTCTGCACCTTTGATTCCAAGTTGACACTGTGGGATGGAGAAAAACTTGAAACCAAAGGTGTAGAAGTTTCTCTCCATCGTCTGGGTATACCACTCAATTACATTGTCTCCAAAAAAATGTGACCATGATGCCTACAATTATGTTTCTCAGAGAATGTTAAACTATTCTTGAAACAAAGAGAAGCTCAATAATTTAAGGTCTCAGTACAAGCACTAGAATTGAGTTTTTTGGCATGGGCTAGGAAATTTTTGTATATCAACATGTGATAGAGTTTGGGCAAAAAACTCTATCACATGCTGATATACAAAAATTTCCCAGCCGTGCCGAAAAACTCAATTCTAGTGCTTGTACTACATGACTGGTGCCAAAATAGGGCTCTCCCAATCACTGACTATGACCTGCTGGCAACAAGCAATAGAATGAGTGTGGACACCTGAAGATAAATATCAAATAGGGGAAAAGAACCTACAACAATAGAGGAAATACCTATAGATACAGATGAGGATATCCCAAATCCCTAATATAATAAATACGGTGAAGAAAAAGAGTAATGCAGAAATTATTACTATTTTGGAAGATGCAAATCCAATCGAGGAGATGCTGAAGAGGATAGATGAATTGATGGTGTGAGCACGTCATTTTGAAGTAAGCAATATTTATTATATTAGGGATTTTTGGGATATCATCATCTGTATCTACAGCTATTGCCTCTATTGTTGCAGGTGCTTTTCCCCTATCCCGAACATCAAATTGTGACAAAAATATTAGTAAAACTATCATAATAACTCCATGAATGTTGTTTTAAGTAATTATCTATGAATGTTGTGTATTAATATTGAATTATATGTCATGTTAATGAATATTGTTGTGTTAATGGGGAGTTTAGATTGATGTTAGGGGGAGGGGGGGTGAGGCCAGATGAGCTTCCACCTTCACGTGGTTGGCCTTGTTAAGTAGAGAATATTAAAGTATTCTCAAAACCAAGTGAAGCTCAAACTAACATACCTTCATTATTTAATCAATTTCATTCATTCTAGATCTTTTCTCATAAGTGCATTTTGAATTTGTCATTGTCAGGAAACTATCAAATAAAAAACTAGAACAGTGAATAGTCAACTTCTCATTGTCATTGTCTGGCATGATTCAACTTCATTTTGTGTAAGTATTCTCATATTGAATGTGTCAACCTATCTTGGCCTACTGTGGATTATTTCATTGGTTTGTGTTTTTGAGTAGGTGAAGTGTTAAATCAGTTCCTATATTCTATTCTTTATTCTTTCAAACTGCAGGAGGGCCTGACAGATATACTCAACATAGAATTGACTGCTAGTATGGACAATTGAACACACTAAGTCTTTGGATTGAGAGAAAGAGTTGGGTAATGTTTTTTCTAGAGACCTGTGCAATTGTCCTCAGTGGCATCTTTTTATTTTAAAAGGTATTTTTATATATATGTAGTGTCCATGTTTTTTTTTAATACAGATTCTTTTTGTGTATATGCTAGTGCTATGGAGCCTAAATAAACAATTATAAATGTAATAGATAATGTCTTCGATGAAGGAATTGATGTACCACATGTAAACTAAAATCCATGCTTAATGCCATTTTGTGCAAACTGAGTTTGTCTATTAGCATATCAGATTTTGTTACACCCTTCATGACTGTAATGTTTAAGTTAAGTATTGATGCAATTTTCTAAAGTAGCAAGTTCTGTTGTCATTATTTTTTTTCTAGTGGTTCTGAGGAGATCAAGAATTATCAAGGAAATATATTGAAGTGGAAAGGAAAAGTTTCTGAGAGGTTACAAATATTGAGTCATCGATCAGGTATACTTTTTTTAAAGTAATTGCTACAGAAATGGTTAAGTTTTCCAGAAGGTATGCAATAGTATTAACTACTAGTACAATGTAATAATGCACTAATTAGTGATCTTTATATCTATATCATCTAACAAAGGCCAGGTTGCAAAAGATTGGGCAGCACAGACTTGGCTCTGGTGGATATTCCAAAATTAAGGCACGAATTGTAAGTAGCGAATATTAAACTATGGCCTTGTTAAGTAGAGAATATTAAACTATTCTCAAAACCAAGTGAAGCTCAAACTTTAAAGATAAGCTTAGAGTTAATAGTGACAACCAATTAGCAACTCGAAATGAAGTTCATCATTACAGGTATCTTGCATTCTCAATATTTGGAGCATTATTAAAAGCACTGTTACAAACATTTATTACTGTTATGACCTCTATGCATGTTTATGACCTTTATAAACATTTGTTATGTTATGATCCTGTCATTTCATTATTTTGTATCAATGTTTGTTCACCATTGAATTTGTATAGAAAAACCCTTGAACAATCACTATTTTTTCACTTCCATTACATCTTTGTCCTGCATTCGTTGTTATTGAGAATATTGTGGTAATAACATGATTGAACCATTTCAAAATGAACGTTGCTTCTACCACTGCTGGGTTTCCTACCCAGCATTTTGAACGCCTGGGCACTGATGCTAGACCTAATGCTAGTCCTCCATCATCTGCCGGTTTTGATCGCTCTGGGTCTTCTCCGCTGGGGTCTTTGGGTACTATTTCATCTGCTAGTTTGGGTGATGTTGTCCTTGTTGGTGTTGTAGTGTCCTATGCTGATGTTGCGACCTACAAAGCAGGTATCCATGGCCCTACCCCTGTTGGTAGGGGGGGTTCCCGGTCTCCTCTTGTGCAACCAGTTTCGGTTTGTAAATCCATTAGGGTCAAGCTTGATTCTGAAACTGTGGACGAAATTGTTAAAAATGCTGATGATTTTTCTTCTCATGCGGTTATTTTTTTGTTTTAGGGGCTTTTGGCCCTCACTCTCTAATTTGCATGCTTGGATCTCCAAGCATTGGGAGCCCATCCTATCTGATGCAGTTCAGATTTACCCTGTGGCTAGAGGGTTTTTTATTGTTAAGTTTGAAAATGCTGATGATAGGAAAATAATCTTGTGTGATAACTACTTCACTTGGGATGAGCATTTTCCCCTAATGGCCAAACCCTGGTATCAGGGGTTTTATCCTCTTTCTGAAACTTTCAATAAAGTACCCTTATGGGTAAGGCTATCGAATCTTCCCCTCCACCTTTGGCTGGATTCAATTTTGGAAACTGTGGGAGAAGCTTTAGGGGACTTCCAAATGGTGGACTCGGACTCCTCTAAAATTTTTAAGACTACTTATGCTCGTATTCTAGTGGAGATTGATGTTTCTAAGGGTCTCCCTGAATAGATTGATTTGGAGTCTCCTATGGGCTCTTGGATTCAAAATCTAGATTATGAGAATATTTTGTTCAAATGTAGGAAGTGTCACAAGACTAGACACCTTGCTGCTTGATGCTTATCTAACAAAAGAAAATCAAAGAAATTGCCCTCTTGGTGGGCGGGGGCCTCTGACCACCACTATATGGTTCAAAAATCTTCTAAGGAGGGGGGCTTGAGCTTGAGCCTTTCTCAGAGTGATCATGCTTTGGATGGTGCTTCAACCGACACTTCAGCTGCTTCTGGTGCTATCTTTGCTGCTACTAGTGATGGCTTTGATGTGGCTTTGTCTCATGAGGTAGTTGTTGTCCTTCCGGGTGATGCTTCTACTTTCCCTATCTAGACAGCTAACGATGTCCCTGTCCAGACTGCTATTGATGCCCCTGTCCAGTCAGTTGGTGCTATCTCTGATTCTACAGCCTTGTCCACGGACATTATTTTTGTCTTTGGTTCTACTGATGCTTTGGGTGCGGGAGCTGCGTGCTCTTCTATGACTTTCTCGTTAGGGGGCTTGTCTTGCTCTTCTTTGGCTTGGTAGAAAGATGCCAAAAAGGTGGAGGATGGTTGGACGGTAGTGAAAGGAAAAAAAATCAATCCTTCCACTCCTTCTTTTGATATGAACTTATGTTCACATAAGAATGGGCAAAAATGTAAATCTTGATGGCCCTTGTTTGGTTGTTGGTGTGGGCTTCTGTCCACTTGGTAGGAACACTGGTTTGTTCCTTCTATTTGTTTAGTGGGGCACCACTATTGTATTGGTTCTTAATTGCAAAATCTATCTATGCTCTTGTATAAGGTTTTGGGTCCTTTCAAAACCTATTTTTATGTAATCAAAACATGATTGAACACAAAACATAATTTGATAGCTTGCATAAAAGTATGTCTCATTATAATAAAAATCAAGTATACTAGCATGAAATCCTAATTTAGCTACTCAGGTGAGTCCATGAAAATGAAAGAAACCGAGATATGGACATTAGTCTTGCTTTCTTTCACAAAATTGTATGCTTATTCATCAAAAGCTTCTCCTTATTTTCCTCTTAATAATTTACTTGAAGAATTTCATGTTGAAATAGAAAATTCAATTCAGTTATCTGCTTCATAATCTGAAGGACTTCTACCTCGAACTGTCAATTTCATTCAACATCATCACAAGCCCTTGTAAAGTACCTTTCCATTTGAGCATGGGTGATTTCAACCATTATAAACTTATTCCTATTATTTCTTTTAGAAATTTCTTTTGGCCATTTTGAATGAACTTTAGAATGAACTTACACAGTCCAAAGGGTTTTAGATGGTTATTTGATGTTGCAATCTTATAGGTCTATCAAATGGCATTTGAGACATATGAAAATTTTAAGGTTAGTAGATATTATATGATCTGAATTTAAGAAATTTCCCTCAACAATGTGACTATTGCAAGAATTTATATAATAGATAATCAGATGATCAAGTAATCTTCATTACTCTTTCTTTTACACATAAATTAGTATTTAATTTTATTGGAGCAAAGTTAAGTAATCTACATCTTTAAAATAGAACTTATTAACAACTATATCCATATCCATAGATGAGGAAGAATTTGAAGGGCTTCCAAAGGACAACTTAGAGATCATAAGGATTTCCATCTAGGTAGGGACCCCAAATGGATGTCCATGTTGCTTGCCACTATGGCCAAAGCTCCACTCTTGGGCTTAGATAAGACAATCAAAGATCCTCTATTACGACCATCTCGCCAATTCCATAATAATGGTTATTGAGACTTATGAAATGAAGCTTGGATAGGGAATGCAAACACGAGCACCCCACTAGGTAAGGACCCCAAATTTCTGCTCTTGGGCTTAGTGTGAGATAGCTTCAGGCAGACCTATTGTGTTTCTTCTCTCATGTATGGTTACTAAGTCTTAAGGATAGTTCATCATGTATTGTGTTACTAAGCTTAAGTCTTCAGGTAGACCTATATGGTTTCTTCTCTCATATATTAGATGTAGCCATATATTAAGTTAATAATCAAATGACTATTGAATAAAGAATAAAGATGCATGGTAATATAATGTATAAAGATGGAGAAACAAATGTCAAAGAGACAAATACTTGGGAACCAATGACAATGTAACTTTAGTATATGTTGTTGTTATAGAGAAATCGGTTAGAAACCCATCAATAATATATATATATATATATATCTATATATATATATATATATATATATATATATATATATATATATATAGATATATATATATATATATATATATATATATATATATAGATATATATATCTATATTTATATATATATATATATATATATATATATATATATAGATATATATATATATATATATATATATATATATATATATATAGATATATATATATATATATATATATATATATATATATATATAGATATATATATATATCTATATATATATATATATCTATATATATATATATATATATATATATATATATATATATATATATTATATATATATAGATATATATATATATATATATATATATATATAGATATATATAGATATAGATATATATATATAGATATA